>JAWNPW010001070.1:0-12524 GCA_035078745.1 Diastata ussurica
TCTGATTACAACAACAAGAGAAAAAAAGTAAACTTTAAAGTCAAATATCTCCTAAACCCCTCATCAGAAAAAAAAAACGGATTCGCAGATCGTGTTTTTCGGTGGGGTTTTACCTAAAACCAACCTTAACTTTTGCCCGTACAAACTAAAATATCCCCGTTTTTTCTAATTGTATATTTACGAACAAATAAATAAAAAATTTTATGACATAAATGCTATTATTAAAAATAATTGGTACATGTTTTTTTATTATGGTAAGTTTCAGTTTTCTGTTTACTGTTACTTTGCTCTTCGTTGTTTGACAAAATATCGCTCGTGTTTTTTATATTACATAAATGGATATTCATCCAATGCTAAAAAATATGAACTTGATTAGTGTGGGGGATATAACTGCAACTGAGGTTTGCACGTTACAGTTTTTCAGGACCCCAAATGGTCCTTTTCAGGACCACAAAATATTTATAAAAGAGATAATAATTATTTATAATACAGTGATTTCAATACAGAAGTACAATGCAAATAGATTTGAATGCAGAAATACTGAAGGATACCGAAATACTATTCCGAAGCAGCGAAGCCGGTGTTGCGTGCCGTCCAAGGGCAAAAACCTTTAATGCAGAAATACTGAAAAACACAGAAATATTATTCCCAAGCAGAGAAATACTGTTGACTGTGTAACTGGTATTGAAAATAATCTTAGAAAAATATATATTTGGCAAAAATTAGACAATTAACAGACAGTTAATTATTTTCAACAGTTTTAACTGATTTTTCAATCTTTTTTCCAGAAAAGAAATAATTATTTTTGAATTTTCAATAAGAAAATATCACATCAATAAAACTAAATTACATCTATGAAAATTGAAATTTCACATCAATATTTTCAAAGAAAGAAGAAGAAAAAATCCAACATAAAATTCTTTATTGTCCTTCGGCAACCAAAATTGTGCCGTATTATTAATGGAATAAAACAAGACATTTAACGCAAAAATCCTGTTGACTGCTAGTCGGTGTTGCGTACTGTCCAATGATAATTCCTTGGTTATAATGAAAGTGGCTTGCGTAGACGTCACATGAGGTAACGTAAGAAATTGTAGAGCTAGTTATAATGCTACGTTTAGCTGCGTTCGATAGAGTAGCTGTTTTTGTTTACAACATAAAAGAGGAAAAAGAGCGAATATATAGTGAAAATATGTTTTTGAAAAGAATTTTATTTATTAAATAAATACAACGTGATTCTGAAATTGTGATTCAGAAAATAACAAATAGCAATTATAAAATAAAACTGAAAAAATGGTGTTAGAAAATCATATATTGAGACTGTATTGGCTGCGTATTATAAAGAACTTCATGTTTTTTTAACCAATTCGATTAAAATTTCCTCTATTTTTTTATGTAAAAATATAAAAAAAAGTATATATTTAATCAAGAAACAAAAATAGGTTATTTCGCAACATTTTATTTGTATATTTTAAATTTTTTTGTTAAATATATTTTGCTTATATTATTTATATTATTGTTCCATCATCTTTTCATTTTTCAATTTTCAATTAAAAATATCTTATATCAATTATTACGTATAAATTGAAAAAACGTTGAGAGCAGATCATATTGTGCGCTGTGTATGTATCCATTTAGACGCAAAAACATTTCGAGAAAAACATTTTGTTTGAATGCGACGGACGCGCGAGGAAGAGAGACGGGTTTTTTGTGCTCTTTTTCTTTTATTTTTTTTCAATTTTTGTTTCGCTCACCATATGCGAACAGTCAAATTGCAGTAACGTGGCTTAGAATATCTACTTGCTACAATTCGTCGTATCAGGTACATTAATGCTGTTACGTTACGTTACGTCGCATTAGGTACATTAATACTGCTGCTTTTGCTTTTCATATAAATAGCTGCTTACGTGACAGTTCTTATCAAAAGTCTACGCTAAGTTACATTCATTATAGCTAAGCCATTATGCTCCCTAAGAATCTGCCATAGGGCGGCCACCCAAACTAAATTTAATGTGAAATGCTGTTGACTGAGTAGCCGGTGTTGAACTTATCATATAAATGAATGCAAAATGTAACATTTATTCAATTCAATTATGAATATCAATTCACCTTGTATTTTTAATTTTTATTTTTTTCAGAGAAGCGAAATATGATATCAATATTTTTTAAAGGAAGAAGAATATTTCAAGAAGAAAAGTACAAAATGTATCTCAAAGAGCCAATTGTGACAGATTTTTTCCCGCGGATACCAAAATCATGCCTAAACTTATCATATAAATCAATGCAAAATGTAACAGTTATTCAATTCAATTATTAATATCAATTCACCTGGTATTTTTAAATGTTTATTTTTTTCAGAAGAGCAAAATATCATATTAATATTTTTGAAAGGAAGAAGAATAATTCAAGAAGAAGAGTACAAAATGTATCTCAAAGGGCCAATTGTGACCGAATTTTTCCGCGGATACCAAAATCGTGCCGATTTTTCATAACCGTGTTCTCTTTCATAACCGTGTCATCGTATAATTTGAATTTCATTTTCACCTGCGGCGCTAAATATATTGTCTCGACTCTTCATTGTATTTCCTAATTTAATAGTAATATCAAATAAACTAAAACCTGGTACAAAAGTTCGCGTGATTTGTGACTCATAGCGCCAAATATAACAGTTCATTTGAATTATTAATTCACCTGATATTTAAATTTTTTTTTTAAGAAAAAAGTTATCACGTCAATATTTTTAAAGAAAGAAGAAGATCTTCTCAGAAGCCCATTGTGACCGACATGTTTTACTTTTTCTTCTTCATTTTCCATGGAAACTAAAATCTTGCTCAAAGGCGATGTTGATCATGCCATTTGAAAATAGCCTAACCAAATTTAATTTAATATATGTTATCAAAATTTGGAGGGAAGAAATTACTTCCCTGTCAATTTTAAACACCATTTCATCAATTGTCAACGTTTTATTGTTTTACTTTTTTAAAATTTAGCTATGGCAACACTGCTGCGACCAGTACAAAATGGCTGTGGTGCTGCGACTATAATGTTTTCTTCTGTGTCGTTCGTTGTGGTCGTACGTGCGCTCATCGTTCTTTTGCTTCAATTCTAATATATTAAATTAAACAATATATAACTACCAAGAAATCAAATTTTTTAAACGATAAAATCACCAATCTATGTTTAAACAAAAATTGAAACAAACTCAATAATTTATGCAAATTTCAGGAAGGTATAATGCCAATTTCAGATTTTTTCTTTTTTAAGTATAACTCACATATATCGTTGCCAAAAATAAAAATGGAAAAAAAGTAATAAAATAATTTAATGTGTAAAATATAATTAATTTCACACCTATTGCTTTGAATAAATACGAAAAAAAAATATAAAAAGTCTAATTTTAAAATGACAAATTCTACACAACACTGCACAATAAAATTTATACTTGTCCAAAAGTCCTAATCAAAAAGTAAAAATTTAAATTTTTCGAATGAAAAAATTCACTTAAAAAGAAATTTTCCGAAGACACCACGGTGAAGAAAGATTTTTACTCGCGTCGCGATATACTCCAACTGTTTTTCAACTTTTATTGCTATTCTCACTGCAGAGCAAGAGCGTCATCTACAAAAACGATAAAATTAGAAAAGAGTGCAGTGCCACATTGTGCTGTGCGAGAGAAAGATAAGATATTTTAACGCGCGTGTGTGTACGTTGGTACTTTTTTTCATATCGTGCAACTGTATGGATTTACACTCTTCGTTTTTATACGCTCGTTAACCGTGTTTTGTTTCGCTCCTGTTCGTTTTCTTTTATTTTTACATACATTATTTCTATCGCATTTTGTTAATTATGCTTATTAAACAAAGTACACAGTTATTGTTTACGTTTATATAAACATGTAGAATAGAAATTATAAAAAGTAACTACATAAAGTAAAGGAAAATAAATTCGCCGTCGTAAAATATAAAGGGAGCAAAATCGCTGGAGAACTGCGTGGTGTTGGTGTTTGTCGAGAAAAGGTGATTTTGTGTTTTGTATTTAAATGAAATATATTTTAACATTTAAGATCATAAATACACAGTTTTTACATCCATATGTCAGTTAACTAAATTGTTAGAATAAAATTGGAGAAGAAAAGGAAAAACTGTTTGTCTGATTTTGTTGTTTTGTAGATCACTTTTAATCTTGTCAATTGATTGAAATTGTTTAAACGTTAAATGAGATAACCAAAAATTCACCCTTCTTTAACTTCCCGAAAATCATACGAAATAATTCAAATTTCGCTCACGGGTACTTTTGATTTGGAAGATCTCAAATTTTACTCAAGTCGATTTTAGCAGTTTTTATTATTAAACCTTCAAAATACGATGTTCGAACCAAAAAAACGAACGAAGTTTCACAAATTTCTTTTTTTTTTTTGTGTTGAGGATTTCATAATTCTGTTGACCAAATTAATTTAGTTCGTTCACCTACAAATGTACATAGATAGCACTTCTCTACGGCTCTTCCAGACCACAAAAAAATGATGCATTTGTTTCTTATTTTGTTTATTATTATTATTATACTGTTTATTTATAACAGAATGAATTATCTGACAAAATATCTACATACATAGTAGCTTGGAAGATCAATAACTATTACAACTATATTTACAAATCATGATGCAATTGACATTGTAATATTATTGGAAAAGATAAAACCTTCACGTGCGATAACAAAAAGCGAGATGAGACGAGACGCTCGCTTCATTTCGCCTACGAGAATTTGCCTCGTTAAATATCATGACTAGACATGTACAACTTTACACTAAGTATAATGGTAACTAAAAATTGATAAGTGTTTGTGAGAAGTTATTCACTTTAAATGTTTTTTCATTTCTATTTCATGCTCTCTCCCAATATGTTTGAACGCAATATTGACAGTTGGTTACATTTGTTTACATTTTTTGTAACTTTCGGTCGCTTGATGGAAGTCGGCTTCTCCACGAGACAGAAATAATGTTTTAACGACATCATTTTCGATGGTATGTCATATGAAATGTAAATCGGTTTTCATATGGGGTCGCTTTCTGCCATGACATTCCATTGTTAAAATGGTCCCCACTTTCGCGCTGAGTTCGCAGACTGGAAGTATCAAAAATTAAAAAAAAATTTTTTAGTTGATTTTCACGCTGAAATCTTGTCAAAAAATGAAAAATTACATCAATTTCTACTATAAAATGGCAGTTCTTGTTTAGACATTTGTACCAAGTCATATATTGGTAGCCATGAGTTTCATAACATGTGCAATAAGAGTTTTCCACTTAACATTTATAACATAAATAATATCTTATTCAGACGTCGTGTAACGTAAATGTAATTGTTTTGTTTTCGACTTTAGGTAAATTAGAATGTAAGATTACAATTTGGAATACGTACAAAATGTCGGAATCAAAAATTTTAAAATTTAAAATTCGTTTTGCCGAAATGTTTTTTGGTAGAGAACGAAAACGTGCAATTAAGTGATTGAAAAAATAAATTTTAAGAGACATTACACGTTTTGAAGCTAATAATTACAGTATATCAAAATATTTTTTGGAAAGATTTCAAGAACATAATTAAAATAAATAATTATATTGTGACAAATTTTTTAAAAGGAAAGTTTTAGTACATTCGATCTTTCTAGATAAAATGTTTTGAATAGTTTCTTTTCTATTTTTTTACATAAATTTTTGTTTTGTGGGGTTATTATTGAAACTTTCTAAGTTAATTTGGTTTTTAATTTTTATATACAGTAAGGAGATCACAATACACAAAACGTAAGAGCATTGTACTAAATTCTTAATAGGGAGAGCTTTGTTTTACAGAAGTTTCTTCTTGAGATGGTCAACTGAATTCGTTTTTAAAATAGTAGTAGTAGTTTATAGTATAAATAGTATTCGAAAATTAAAAGCTGAACACTCGCACTAAGGTGAATTTCTATAAGAAAATAAAAGTGACTATTCAATTTAGGGTGAGTGACAATCAAAATATCGAAGAGCCCATGCTATTTTATACCAAATGGAAGGTCCGGTGATAACCTTCAACGTACACATGGGTTGCCAGCGTTAAAATTAGCGCATCTGTGGGCTGCCACCATTTAAGTATGAAATTGCACACGCCTATGACATTCTGTTATTTTGCTAAAACACAATGCAATTGAATGATGAACCATATATTAATAAAGCACGTTAGGGTTATCAGTCAAAATTTGGACGCAGGTACTTTTAATAAGCGCGTTAAGTTACATTTTCTTTTTGAAGCTCCAGCGCCCAAACCGTTCAATCAATGTGGACTAAATTTGGAACTTAAGAGTTTGGGTTAATTATCTAGGAAAGGTTTTGGTAGAAGAGTAGTCGCCCTACAACAAAAAGTGAAATTATCTTTTTGGGCAAAAACTAATGATAAGGTATTATTGGTTCTGAATTGAGTTTCCATTATATGAAGTACGATCTAAATAGTTTGAATGGTTTTCGAGAAAATAGATATTTCCATTTTTTGGGTAGGACAAAAAAAACCAAAATCTTTCCTAGATAATCGTCCCAAACTCTTAAGTTCCAAATTTAGCACACATTGATTGAACGGTTTGGGCGCTGGAGCTTCAAAAAGAAAATGCAACTTATTCGCTTATTAACAGTACATACATCCAAATTTTGACAGGCAAATCTATCGTACTTTACTAATATATACATCATCTTTCATTTGTGCTCAGTTTTATCCAAAGAACAAATGGGTTCAGAAATGAGCAGTCGGACCTTAAACTAGAAAGTGGATTTTCTTCTTAAAATTTGAAACATCGTGCCAAAAGATTTTGAATTATGAATATAAAATAATTCCCGTGACATCAATTTGCGTGACAAGGGGGCTTCTCCAACCATTTGAGTTATGCGTGTTATATTTTTATTCACAAATGGATTATGAATATGTGTGGACGAAACAGTGTCCGAGTTCCGACATTTTTTTCATCTTTTTGAGATTTAACTTTATTTCGACTATTTCTGTTCCGATGTTTAAGTTTTCGATATTTCGTACACAACTCTAGAATTTTTATTTGATACCTTAAATTGGCAAGTACATTTCAAGCCAATTCTACAACCTTTCGTCACTTATGTTTTTTTTTTGTACTGAACAAGAAATAAATTCATTGTTAAATTATCAAAAGGATATTCTAAATAAAAAAAAAAACAAACAAGAAACGAAATGGCTTCTCACCAAATTAAAGTTTGATGGATACAGAAATCGATCTAGCCATGTACGTATTGTGTCCATAACTGGGCATGATTCATTCACTTTTCGCCATTTTAATCCAATATTTCTCATTTAAAAGAGTCCAGCAACGAACTTTTTACAAAAAATTTCTGACTTGACTTAAAGATTATTGTCCAAATGCAAATATAGAAGATGAAAGGTATTTAAGTAGTCGATTTTCAGTGACTATAATGTAAACGTAAAAAATAACGATGCCCTCTGCTGTCAGCGGTAAACTGAAGATTCGAAGATTCGATTAGGAAATAAAATTGTGCAAAACAGCTGCACAAAACTTGAATCTTTTTTTATTGTGAATTGTTCTTAGCGAAAAAATTTGTGGAAATTTCTTCAAGAAATCGTGCACGAAAGTTCGCTGCCAAATTTGAGGTCATATGTATGAAGATTTGGTACATGAATTGTATGGTCGAATCCGTATATATCATCACGTTACACTTTTCGTTAACGAATTATTCACAAAAAATTTTACTGAGAAAAATATTTTGGGTGTGTCAAATGCGGTGCAACAGAATCTGACTACAGTTCATATATACAATGTAATATCTACTTTATCATTTGTCATTTTTTATCACTTATAATTGCGGACATTATAATGAATTTTTGAGTAATAATAAAATAAAAAATATTTAGATCAGTCGAAGACTGTAAATATAAACGATGTCTCAATCGTTAATTGTGAATAGCACTAAATTATTAGCTCTTAGAGTTGAACTCGCGTTTGACATACCCTGTTAACAGGACATGTTAATAACAGAAACATCAAATTTTTGCACTCAGCCGAATACAATGACATTTGTTGAAGAAATTATTACTTTACGACTTTCATATTAAGTGTTTATTATATTTCGATTGATTTTGATTAGTTTTGGAAAAAAATTGTTCGAGTCAGAAAGAACCTTATAGTCGGTTAGTACCGACTACTTAAAATACCCTTTACCTTCTATGTTTGCATTTGGACGATAATCTTTAAGTCAACTTCTTTGGTTAAATATTTTTGTGAAAAGTTCGTTGGTCACATCTTTTAAATGACAAATATTGGATTGAAATGGTGGAAAGTGGGTGAATTGCGCCTATTTATATCATTGATTGGTATAAATGTGCCAAATTCGATAAGAAAATATTGTATTTTGTAGGATTTATGGCCATAAAAGTGTCAAAAATGTCACAAAAACACACATCGGTGTACTGGAGGTACCCGAAAAAATGGTCCAATCTAAAAAGGTTTTAAACTTGCAGATGGGACACATATATAGAGTTTATGTACCAAATTTGGTTCGATTATTTCGACTTCTTCTGGCTAGTTTTGCTCATGGTCGGACGCGGATGGTGATCAGGAATATTTAAAGGGTGATTTTTTAAGAGCTATCGGAAATTTTAAAGAAAAAAAAACTCATGAAATTCAGCAAAATCCATGAAACCTTTATTTGAATCGATAGAACGGTCGATATATTTAATGTTTGAAAATTATTTCATGCAAATGTTGTTCGCGGCTGCGCCTCAAATGCGCTTAGTCAAATTTTGCATACTCTTTCCAACATTTCGGCAGGTATGTCACTAATAAATGCTTCAATATTGGCTTCCAGTGCGTCAATCGAAGAGGGTTTGTTGCTATAGACATGAGCCTTAATATAGCCCCACAAAAAGTAGTCTAGAGGCGTTAAATCGCACGATCTAGGCAATCGACCGGCCGTGAAATAAACTGTTCACGGAACTCGCCTCTCAATAGGTGCATTGTTTCACGTGCTGTGTGGCATGTGGTCTTGTTGAAACCATATGTCATGCAAGTCAAGCGCTCCCAATTGGGACAAAAAAAGGTTTGTATCGTTCACCATTCACAGTAACGTTGCGATTCGCATCATCTTTGAAGAAATACGGCCCAATGATGTCGCCAGCCCATAATCAGCACCAAACAGTGACTTTTACTGGATGCATTGGTAGCTCCTGCAATGCTTCTGGCTTCTCTTCACTCCAAAAAGGCAGTTTTGTTTGTTCACGTATCCATTCAACTAGAAGTTAGCTTCGTCGCTGAACACAATTTTCCGATAAAAAAGTGGATCTTCGGCCAACTTCAACAATTCAATAATTTGCAAGCGCTGTTCGTTTCTAAGACGATTCATGGTTAAATTACACTGTGTCACAGCGAAAAAATACTTTCGACGAGACATGGTGGACCTTGTAGGGCTATAAAAATTATGAATTTTGGCATTTAAGATTTTTCTCAAACACTCTCAAACTCTAGAGTTAGGACCAAAAAACCCTTTTTGCGTAGGTACATGTGTATAATGTTTCATAAAAGATAGCTATTTTTTTTGGAAAGCGCCATCGATAGTGCTTCCATAAAGCGCTACTGCATTTGAATCGATTAGAAATAGACTGATCTATTGCGTAAAATTTAAGTAAAAGTTTGGCCCATTTTAGAAAGGTCTATCTTTCTACTTTTCATAACTTTTAAAACTTTGATAATCGGATAGAAAATGCAGCTTTTATGAATCATTATACACATGTACCTACCCAAAAAGAGTTTTTTGGTCCTAACTCCGAATTGTGAGGGTGTTTGAGAAAAATCTTAAATGCCAAAATTCATAATTTTTATAGACCTACAAGGTTCACCATGTCTCGACAAAAGTATTTTTAATTTTTGCTAATTTGTCACATAGTGTTGTAGACAAAAGATGATGTTCGACAGTGACACAAGACACGAAACGAGCTTTAGCTGTCGTGTTGCCAAAAAGAAAATTGCTGAAAAATCACTTTTTATATGGTCTCCGGTCACTTCTTCTAGGTGTTACAAACAGATGCGCGAACTTAATATACCATTGGTGAAGGGTAGAAAAAGCTACTTTTTTCATAAAATGATATATACGTACATATATATAATGGCCTCAATCTTTGGAACATAGTTTTGTTGTAATAGCTTGTAATTTCATTTTGAAATTTTTTAATTTTGATCTGACTATAGGTGTTTGACTTAAATATTTTAAATTTTTTGTTGCTTTGAATATTGTTTTTTGCTGATATGTTATCATTAATTACTAATTATAGCCTTCACCGAGGGTATACTAAGTTTGTACGTTAGTTTGTAACGACCAGACGGATTGATCGGGGACCATATAAAGTATATATATATTGTTGATCAGAATCGAAAGAGAAATTTATCTCGCTATGTCCGTCCGTCCGTCTGTCCGTACGCAAAGATAATGAAACCAAATTTGGTACAGACTTTCCTCATGTACAGAGTAAGATCAGGTTAAAAATTTTTTTGGATGTGTGTTTCTGAGACTTTTTTTTGACACTTTTCTAGCCATAAATCCCACAAAATACAATATTTTCCTATGAAATTTGGCACAATTGTGCCAATCAAAAATGTCCAAAACTGAGCGTGATTCCCCCAATCTTCACCATTTTAATCCAATAGTTTTCATTTTAAAAGAGTTGAGCAACGAACTTTTTACAAAACTTGTCAGCCAAAGAAGTGGACTCAAAGATTATCGTCCAAATGAAAATATAGAATGTGAAGGGTATCCCACTGTCGACCTAAGTCGACTGTTGCTACCTTACGGGTTTTTATTCCAAAATTTTTCTAAACTATTTTCATATGTTACTTTCATATGTACATAGTTCTTTTTCGAAATAAATGAAATGGAATTGAATATGGTTCGGTTAGAGTGGCAGGAATAGTATGCGCGGTTTTTTTTTACCACACTCATATAATGCTCTACCACTGGGTAAGAAAATGCAGAATTTAAATCTATACAGGAGAGTGGATAATTTATCGATTAAGTAGCACCCCAGAAAGCTACATATGGATTTGAACTCGTGTAGGACTTTTTAGGTTCTGTACAGGCCGTAACAATGTCTTTCTTGAACTTGGAAGTTAGGGCAGAGGGTGTGTATGGTGAGTAGTGAGGTAAGAGACTCCTGACAATGTTAAAACTGTTCAGATTTTGCCGGAGTTTGTCTGTGGCTAAGAAATAAATGTGAATTTTCATTTGAATAGGTCTTATCGGAGCTAGGTTTCTGGTTGTGTTGTAGTGCAGAGCCTGGCGATTTTATCAGCGATTTCGTTGCCGTTGAAATCATTTTATATAATATAATAACTTTTGGTATCCTATGTAGACCGCAGTGCATTTCTGAGCAGTCGGTAAAAGAACAAGACCCAATCCGTCGCGATGGATCGTTTCCATACTCTATAGTTGGTTGTTCTCTTCTTTAAATTGGCTGGAATCGTATCTAGGCTACTTCAGGTAAGCCTCCTAAAACGTGGTATTTGCGTTCCTTGATCCTTAGAAATAGCGCGATATGGCAAATCGCGTTATGATCTATCACATTATGGGACATTTCGTTATTCAAGACACTAACTTAATTCAAAAAGTGGTTTTTGATTGTTAAAAGAGAGCAAGTATCTTTTATGATGTAATATATTGATTTTTTGTTCTAGATGTGTAATAATATTTACATAAATACATTTTATAACAAAATAAAAAAATAAAAATAAATAAAATTCAATAAGTCTATTAACCAAAATAAAAAATCCATAAAAACATAATATTTTGCTAGAAAATTTATTACTCATCGTCACTTATTGTAGTTGATGGAGAACGTTTTACTATAGTTTGTTTTCTATTACTTTGAAAATCTTTAAAGACCTCGGATAAACAAATATGAATATCTGAAATATTTTTCCAAACCTTTCAAAATTAAGTTTTTGTTTAATCGGCAATGTTTCGGTTATTATTGTTTCCAAATCTGTTTCGTTAATTTCATCTTCGGTAACTAATGCAAGAATATCATTAACAGTTGTTTCAGCGACTCAGTCGTCACTTCTACGTGTGACTATTTGACTATATTTATGCTCAATTTGCTCAACAACATTTTCCGGAACGAGAAACCGTTTCCGGTGATATAACTTTTCAGCATGCCTTCAGAGTCAAATGGAGCATTCCTCATTCTTGCCGATAATTTCGACATAATGTAGAATTGACAATTGTTTCCGATCTTCACTGATTTGGATATGTGTAGATTTTGAAATAAAAATTTACGGATCTAAAAGGTATAACACCGAGGTAGTATTGGGTGGCAATAGTGTAATCTCAAGATTTTGGTAAATTAAATCAGTTGGATGCACATACTATACAGACGCGAAAGTCCGAAACCATATGATTGAGTCACGCACACACTCTCAAAAAAGGTTGCGTTGGTATTAGTGTTTCTTGTTGAGCGAATTTTCGCTTATACTTTTTTTGG
>JAWNPW010001071.1:0-12523 GCA_035078745.1 Diastata ussurica
AAAAAAAAAATCGATTCGAAAACGATGCTGTCTGTCCGTCTTCTTCTAGTTGTTTAATAGTAGTTGGACTGTCTGTTTGTCTGTCCGTCTGCCTGTCTGTCTGGCAACATTGTATTTTTATAATTTTTTTTTTTTTTATTTCAATTCAAATGTTCAACAAATGAAATTTGCATTTTAACTGTGCTGAGATTTGCGAATTTGAATTTTAAACTTCTTGTAATTGATCACAATTTTAACTTGTTTATATATATATATATATTTTTTTTATATCTTTTTTTTTCGTTGCAGCCAAGATCAAAATCGCATTTAATTTTGAGTTTTTTACTAGAGTTTCTGTGTTTTACTCTTGCCTAATTTTTTCTTATGTTTTTCCTGCTTTTATTTTATTTTTTTAAATTTTAGACTTGATGTCTTGAATCATAGTTTGTATTTTGCTTTTGGCATGAGGGGAAAAAAGTGAAAGGCAACTCTTTTTTCTGCATTTATTTTGTAATTTTTTGTTAAATGATTTGTTGCCGTTGATCGATGTAACTCACTTTTGAACTAAGCACCGGAAAATCTATTGATGTCAAACTGTGTGGATTGAAATATACATAAACCTTCACTCATGAACCTCGTCAGCCTAATTTCATCTATCAATATAGCTTGATTTGAACGATCAACCGATTCGCTCAGTCAAGATAAGGTCTTGAGCTTGAAAACTACTGTATTGTTGACATAAAAGGTCTTGATATATTTGGTTCACAAAAATGTCAACTTATATTATGGTATTTGGATGTTTAGTGAGAAGAATAATATGAGTTACTTATTGGAAAGTGGATCAACGATACGATTCTGAATGATATCGATTATGTAATTATAACCAGAGTCGACCCGAACATATCTGGCGCCACAGAGCAGCAGGTCAAATTTTTGCCAGCATATATTTAAGAATTGAATGAACGCTTTGCCGCCAGTTTTCAGCAACAACTAACTTAAGTGAATGACACCAACGTGGATTCGAAAAGGGCATTTAAAAGTCAATCTGAACTTATTTTTATATTTACCAATCATGATTGCATTATTATTGTACTCATCACCCGGTATAAAGAGTCTAATATGCTACTTCATTTGATTGTTTCAATTAAAAGTTTTCTGCAGCACATTCTTCCCTTTTGCTCAATATGTTCTTTATCAGATTAATAATCCAGAATTAGTGAAAAATATTTCCGTATGGGATTTTATGTTTGAAGAATATTCATTGGTTCATTTGGAATGTGTTTTCCCGAGTGATGTTTTCGAATTTTTTTTCATGTGCTTTCACAATGGAAACTTGCCCAAAAGCTAAACCTAGCATAGAAACTTTCAATTGTGGGGAATAAATTGTACTATCCTAAATAAGCTAGGTTGATCTAAAATTGCGCTCAAATTGCCTATCTAGCAGACTTGAGGGCTAGAGCCCCAAGTAACACACTGGGTCTACAGCTCCATAGTTAGGCCTATTAGTAATATTGCCTATATCTGAAACGTAAACTCTGATTACATCAAACCTTTTTTAAAACTACAGCAAAAATTTTCTATACACTTTACCTCAAGAGAGTTCTGGTTATCCAGCGCCTCCGAACCTACAGGTGTTCTTATCATTCTTAACCCCAGTCGATCGCATTATATGCTTGCCAATCATTACTGGAAGATAGTTTGTCACAATAATTCTTTGAGTTACTATCTATCAATTCTGAGTAATCTATTCACTCTGAGAAAGAATTGACTTATGCCTTGATTATAATGGACGTAGCGCGGCGTAGACGTTCTGTAAGAACTGTCACTTAAGTATCTATTTGTTTGAAAAAACAGGGAGTCAGTTATAATGAACTTAATATGACTTGAAGTAGCATAGATTTCTCTTGATATTAGATATTCTACGCCACGTTACAACTTTTTGACAGTTCGCAGCGAATGAGAGAAGCAGAATTGAAAAATAAAAGGAAGAGAACACAAAGAGCGCAAAGAATGTAAAGAAAATATAGGGTTAAAAAAACATGAAGTTCTGTATATTAATATAAATAATAAATATAAGAATATAATATAGTAATTTGCAGAAGAGCCAATATGGGCTCAATGTATATTTTTCTAATACATTTTTTTCAGTTTTATATTATAATTGCTATTTGTTGTTTTCTAAATTACAATTTCACTAACACGTTTTACGTATTTAATAAAATTGTTTTCAAGAACACAATTTCATTATACATTTCTACATTTTTCTCTTTTATGTTGTAAACAAAAACAGCTGTTCTATTGAACGTAGCATTAATACTTGCTCTACGATTTCTTATGTTACCACGCCACGTCTAATATAATAAACTTTCTGGAACGAAGGAAAATAGTTGGTCGGATACGAATCGATATTGGATTCGAAAAAGTCTCTCTATAAGGCTTCTGGCTCATTATTGGTTATTTTTATAAATTTCAAGAAAGAATCTGTTTATGCTTCCTAAATTTGATAGAAATAGTAAATTTTACTGATCACCTGTCAGCCATTTTCAAGACTACTGATGGTTTATTATACGTTCTGGCTCTTTTTTTGAGAGTTAGTAGAATTCATTCTTTCAGCTATCAATATCTACTCCGGTATTTATCTTTTATTTCCAAATGTCTCTATAAGGAAATACTTGGTCTATGAATATTTTGTCATCGATAGTTTTATCACCTTTTAAGAAAAAATGCTCATCGGTAACTATGGATCCTAATCTATCACATTTAATAACTGGAAGGACGTGCTAGGATTAATTTGAAAACTTTAACTTTTGTCAAAATTTTATTTAAAATTATCTGCTCTAACTTTGATTTTCGATTTCAAAACCAAATGAAAAAAAGAAATGATAATGGAGCAACAGCATAAAATTACATAAATCGACATAATTTACATAATAAAAAAAAAACATATTTGAAAATATTAATTACTTTAGCCTAAATAAGCATTTAGATAAAATTATGATGGTGCACGGTGTATTACTTTCCCAAAACGCTGCAAAGCGAAAAGTTACCTAATTTAACGCAAATTCAGTAAAAGGAAAATTCATTTACTTATTTTGTGAATTATGTAAAGTCATTTAATTAAAAAACAAAATAAAGCTTGAAAAAAAAAATCAAAACAACAAAAAAAAAAAAACATAATATAGCAGAATAGTATCATCGGCGTGCACCGAAACTCCTATACCACTCACCTATAGTGCATTTTTCAATGAAAATTGTAGATTTACAAAAAACAAAGTTGGAAATTATTCAAAAAAAAGTTAAACATTTTTCGGAAAAAAGTAAACTAATTTCCAAAAAGAGTTTCGAAATTTTCAATAAAATATTTAAAATTTTTCAATACCATCATATCCTGAAAGTTTCAAGTCAATCGGACAGTTAGTTTCGGAGAAATTAATCTTTTTTGTAAAATTTCGATGTTTAGTGCCACCTAGCGGAGAAATTTTGATGTACGAATTCAATATGCTATTCAATAGTCTAATATATCCTGAAAGCTGCGGACAATTACTTACGAAAAAATAACAATTTTTGTAAATTTTCGAACAAAGAAGAAGAAGAAGAACGTAATTTGATGTAGTCATTTTGTATGGCAGCTATAACTAAATCTGATCCGATCTTGGAATTGACAATAAAAACTTAAATACGTAATATCATCGAAATATCTTTATTAACAAAAAAGTTTTCCATATAAGCGCTTTTTTACCGATTTTGTCACTTTTTGTGGCAGCTATATCTAAATCTGATCCGACTGAAATTTTCGGGTGAACTGAACTGATATTAAAGAAGACACCATGCTAGATTTCAGCTCGATATCTCAATAACTGAGGGACTTGTTTGCATACGAACGAACAGATAGATGGACAGATAGACAGACAGTCAGACAGACTTGACTAGATCATTTACTGCATCGATGCTGATGAAGAATATATATATTTTATGAGGTCTCCGGTGTTTCCATTCAAGCGTTACTTACATCATATTGAAGTGAATATACCATTTTCACCTTTGGTGAATGTTATAAAAACAAACTTCAACTACTTCAAACTTAAAAACTGCAATTAACTTACAAAAAACAAAAAAAAAAAATTATAATAATTAACAACATTTTTAGTGAGTTCAAACAAGAGTCATGCTACTGTTGGCACCATTATGCGATGGGACAGATACTGCTGCATGTGTAATTCACTGACTAACTGACTGAATAGGTTATGAGAGCTTCAGTCTCTGTAGCCCTCTTATGAAGTGTTTAGAAAGATGATAACATTAAGATAATTGTTTATGATTCGAAAGTAAAAGTGATTTTTCGCTCAATGGGTGGTGGCAGTCATATATATTGCATGTAGCTGAATAATGGAATGGAATTGTGACCATACTTTCTAGATCGCTGTCATTTTAGTAAGTAGTTTTACGAAGATACATTTTCACGACCTTACATTCAATAAATTATGTATGGTTTTTATCTTCAATTTCAAACAATCATATGAAGCAAAGATTGATGGCCATAGTAGCTAGTACTCTTCTGTGTGTGAATGTTAAATATTGCATTTGAAATATTTAAAATAAATAAATGAATCAATCTCATCACCAACTCAGCGATTTTTACAGTTTGTCATTGCTTGATATTTTTCATATAACTATTTGTCTACAAGAAGGTAGCTTTCAAATTCAATATTAGACCTCGATCACTATATCCGAACTGCCATTATCAAAATCGTTACAACTCGACAACAAAAGCATAAGCAAAGTAAGCGGACTACAAAATTCCGTCGTTATAGCCGCAATGATGTTATGTTGCTATAAGTGAAATTCACTGTACCATAGAAAGGAGGGAGATGCTGATGCATCTGTTATGTCAGTACCAAACAGTTTCCAGCGTTGCGTCAGGCAAGACGTTATCAAGGTCGTTTGTTACCTTGCGACCGCAGACATGCAGGGAAGGTCAAAATGGTATATTAACTTCAATACGATTTATGTAACGTCTTAATGGAAGTATCGGAGGCCCCATATAGTATATATTTTTGATCAGCATCGATACAGAAATTGATCTAACCATGTCTGTCTGTCTATCTGTCAATCTATTTGTCCGTTTGTGTGCAAACTATTCCCTTAGTTTTTAAGATATGAAATATTGTATGGACTCGTCTTTAATATTAGTTCAGTTCACGAGAGAATTTCAAATTTGGATATGGCTGCCATACAAAATTACCACATCAAAAAGCGTTCTTCTTCGTTCGCATAAAAGAGCATTTGTATGGAAAATTATTGATCTGTTGCGATATGTGGAACAATCTTCTTCAAATTTGTACATCGTCAGATTGACTATTAAGAGGGACTTGTGAGCTATACAAATATTCGATATATAAAGTGGCCGTGGCGGTCCCATTCAAACTGACCATTTATCTTATATATATAAATGAATGTTTTACTCCGAAACTAACTGTCCGATTGACTTGAAACTTTCGGGATATGTTGGTATTTAAGAATTTTAAACATTTCTGCTAAAATATTTTCAACTTTTTTGCAAATGTACACTTCCAAATCTGGTCAGCGGAAATCAACACCAAAATACTCAATTTAGACGATCACCAAAATATAAGAAAAAAATTAAAATGCATTCACAATTTGAGCGCTATTAAAATTAGATTCACAGTTTATCCATAATTTTTCCAAGCCACTTTCCTTCACAATAATTCAGTTGCTCGGGGTGCTATTTACAGAGTACTTGTTGCTCGGGTTGCTAAATATAAACTACTAGATCACCAAAAATGCAAAATTCATACTCAAATTAGATCAGCAAGTTTTTAGAATTGGAACAAAAATAAATTCAAAGCTCAGCTCATCAGTTCACATTAAATCCGTCAATATACGGGGTCCATAAATATTGCGTTCATTGATGAACCATTCAATTCTTGTTGAATAGTTTCATCGGGGCAATGAATGCATACATTGAATGGATTGCTGGCGCTCAAAATCGGAGAATTTTATTGAAGAGTTCTAACAAACTTGTACTAATGCGCGCTACAATGGTAGGTGATCAAGTTCGTCAGTCAAATAAAACTTTTATCTTCGCTGAATAGTGAAAATGAATTTGCCTGCCCTCTCTTGCGAAGCGTGTCGATTATATTCCATAACATTCCATTCGATCCATCCATCCAACTATCCATCTATTGTACAAATATTTATTGCTCAGCGTCGAATTGATTTTAAGATTTTAAAACACATGAACACATTGTTAAATTCAGGTAAAAACCAGAAAGAACGTTATAGTCGGTTAGAACCGTCTACTTAAATACCCCTTCTCCTTCTTTATTTGCATTTGGAGTCAACTTCGTTGGTTGAAAATTTTTATAAAAAGATCGCTTCGTATTCGATGAAAATGGTAAAAAGTGGGCGAATCAGGCCCAGTTTTGGAATATTTAAAATATTTATATCATTGATTGAAATTCCATAAAAAATACTGTATTTTTTAGGATTTATGACCATAAAAGTGTCAAAAATGTCACAAGAAAACACATCGGTGTACTAAAGGTACCCAAAAAAATGGTTCGATCCAAAAAAATTTTAAGCTTGCCGATGGTGCGCATATGCAGAATCTGTGTGCCAAATTTGGTTCGATTATTTCAACTCCTTCTGTCTAGTTTTTGCTCATGGTCAGACCATCGGTCGGACGTACACCCAGACGGACGGACATAACTACATCGATTTCTCTATCAATGCTGATCAAGAGTATATACATACACTTTATATGGTCTCCGATCACTTCTTCCGGGTGTTAGAAACGGACCCAAAAACTTAATCCCTCGGTGAAGGTTATAAAAAAATGTATAACTGTGAATTCAAATCAATGTATTAAATATTTGGTATATGTATTGAACATCCAATGAATGCGTTCATACAATCCTAATGAATAAAGATTTTGATTTTCATAGAAATAATGAACTTATCATAAAACTACAACATTTTTTTTTAGAATTTTTACATTGAGCCAATGAATAATTCATTAAATTTAATGAATTCGGGTATATGAACGAGTCTCTTTGGCATTATGAACACTTTTCGGTTCAGTGTGCAGCTTTTTAGATTGTACTTCGTTTTTCCGATCCGACTCCCTTTTAATGGTTTTTGTTTAACAAAATTATTCTCCTTGATATTACAGCTATTGATTGCCAAGAGAACAGCCGTACTATCAGAGAGAATGTAGGTGTTTTTGTATCCAACTTAAGCTTATTCAAGTTTATTGAGGACAAATAGACAATTATTCCATTGGAAGATCTTCATTCATGCCAAATTCTACACTTGGATCAACTTTATAAATGGATCAACCATCGAAGGACCTTGAGTTGCCGCTGATTCATATTCAATTATACAGATTTGCTTCATTGGTCCCGAAACGAACATTTCCGATCAACGGACTTCAAAATTATTGCAAACTTGAGTCGCTTAAATGATCACTCATCGTATCAAATCTTATGACATCTCTTGAGGACCTAATTTTAATTCAACAAAATCATTTTCAAATATCAATAAAATATACGTAATACTCATTTTAGTCGTCGACAATTATCATAAATTTCGTTTTCATTTAAATCCGCTAACGGTATTTAATTATTTAAACCAACTGCAAATACAGCACAAAATTTGAAAAAAAAAAAAATTAAAAATATTATCAAAAATTTAACGTTATTCCATAACCACAAAAATTGTCATCACCGACAATCACAATAACAACAACAACAAATACTAGATATTCAAAAACACTAACTGCAACGTCATCAACAAAGACTAAAAGCGCAAAAACTCAAAAGTGAATAAAAATAAAACGAGATTTTCGCGTAATCTCAAAACTCACAGGTCTTGGACTATATTTTATTTCAAACTAAGCGCCAACAGCAACAACAACATAGCAATATTAACACAACAACAACAAAAACGATAGACCTGTTGAAAACCGGAACTACCTACTTTATTAGTGCATAACGGTAAAATACGTACGAAATGTGAATAGAAAGAAAGAAACACAAATATGGTTTCAAAAAACTCAAGAAAAAAAGTTTAAGACAAATACAGTAGCCATTTTTGTGCTGTTGTTGTTGTTTTCCTCTACAAGTCTTTCGTTTACACGCAAGAGAAATTTTTATATTTATTAATTTATTATTATTTTTTTTTTTTTTTGATATTTATTCATCTTCTTTGTCTTCTTCGATACTGCGCTTTTTTGTCTCCATTTTATTTTCTTTTCGTACGATTTTGTTGCTTTCTTGTTACAAAATTTTCAAAGTCTTCGTCTTGACCTTGGACTCAAGCTACGAGAAATTGCGTTCGTCGCACGAAAAACGACCAAAAGAGTGCGGGGCGAAAGAAAGCGAACCACTTTTACTTTCGTTCGTTCCGTTAGATTTCATTACTAGTCGGTTTCGACTTTGGCGCGTTTTTGCTTCAACGATGGTTTGGCATTTTGTTTTTACATAAAATTCGCGCGCAAAAATGTTTTTCATTTTTTTATTTTCGTCTTCTTCTTAACATGGAAAATTATTTCGAATTGAGTTCGGAGAAGAAGTTGCAGCTTTTTCCAGTAGAATCAGTCATTCATGAGTGGTGTGAAATTAATATTTCGTTGTGTCTATAATTCTCACAGTTGTATTTATGAAATCAAATTACCAGAGATAATCACAGTAATCGATCTCTTCAAGTAGTAGCTTTCCATTTAGGGTTTCTAAAGTAATTAAAATATATGGGTGCCTAGTAGCGCTCGAGAACTATAGATAGCATTATCGATAGTTTCCAAAATTTGTTCAATATTGATGGGTTTGCATCCACTATCGACTATCGTTATGTAGGACCGCACATTTTTGAAGCCAAAAATTTTACATCAAATCATGAACGCCGGTATTAATCAGACCTGGGGAAACAACTACAGATAGCGTAGATATTTTTGCTTAGATGAGGTGACCTACAGTTCACGAATCTATTTCTCAGTCAGTTTATTTACCTCAAGAATACCTTTTTATTTTCACACAAAAAGAAAAGTAGTTTTCTGCATTTCCCAACCGTTCACAGTCTCTGACAGTCTTTAAATACCTAGAATAATCATAATATATTGTTTTAACTACTGTGAGCATATAGCATATACATACGATGCAACATATTATTTATGATCCTATATTTCAGTTTGAACTGAATTTTGCAATTCTGATTGCTGAGAGCCAGAAAACAACCAATATTTTGGGTGTGATCGCATATGATTCCAAGTTTCGCAAGCATATTGAAGGATCGGTATGACTTTTGAATTAGAAAGTTTCAGTCCCCAACGATATGAACTGTAAATGTTGCCAAGTGCGCCGAACAAAACTGCAATGTATAGAAGACTGACTTTGATAATCATTAATTTGTTTTTATATCGATTCTTTTGCACAAGCATTCATTCCTGAACCCAATTAAAATATCGAATTCACGATTACATAAATTTCAAATAAAAAAGCAAGATTTATCTCATCAATTTTCAAATTTTCTTCCATGTAGTAGTTGCAGTGGCGTTCCATTTGCAGTTTCATGGTATTCCTATTACTTCCAGTTGTATTCTGAGCCCACAGTATTCTGCGAACAATTCCTTCTGTTCTTTGACAGTCTTCTATTACAGAGGTGTAATATGTTTTAATAGTTATATACCCCAAACAATACTTTGGATTGCAATGAAGTGTATTTTACTTCTCTATTCTCGTCACTTATTTATAAGTAGATTCTTTAGTGAGCGTGCACGAACTCCACTCCTTTACAAGGGTTCCAGCCATCTCATTTGATCCATCACATATGCCCACCAGCGTCATGGTTCAGTATAACTACATTAGCAAAATTTCTATTGTAGTTATGTAATTAGAACTATTGAAAACACGATATTTGCGAAAATCCAATAATTTAGCAGAATAGTATCTTCGGCGAGCACCGAAGCTCCTTCACTATACACCTGCACTTATATTAGTTTAGTACGTAAATTAGAAGTGAATTTTTCAATGAAAATTTTAAGATTTTCCAAAAAAAATAGTTCGAAATTTTTCAAAACAAGTTCAAAATTTTACAAAAAGAAGTTGAAAGTTTTCAAAAAAAGTTCAACATTTTTCCAACAATGTAGTGTCCTTCAAACGAATCCAGTGGTCTTACAAAGGATCAATCGTCCTCAATTTCCTCATAGCAATTATCCAATACAACTCATTCTCCATATTATTATCATTATAGTCGTACTCCTTAATCCTCCACATCCTTATACTCATGCTCCTGCTACTCCTCCTAATTTTCCAATGGCAGCTATATATAAATAAGATCCGATCGGGTCAAGTTTCTCGGGTTGATTGAAATGACATAAAAGACGACTCCATGCAAAATTCTATTTCTACATTGATGCTGATCAAGAATATATATATTTTATGATGCTGGTATAACTGACTTACTCTCGCAGTTGGTGCCGATCTCACTAATCTTCGGATGTCAGTTAAAAAATCTTGCATTTAACTCAGTCGAAAAAGTGGTTATGAATCATAAGAAATGCAACATGCGAGATAAAGCGTAAAACATTTACGCCACACTTTATTTACATTGCATTCATACATATCAAATATTCAAAAATGTTTTTAATTAAAATGAAGTGTTTCAGATTAAATTTTAAATTTTTTCTCAGAATAGAACTACATAGTCAAATCACATATGATCATACTTATTTTTATTACGTGTTTTTCTTCTTTTTTTTTTTGCTGGGTGTAATTATGGTAATGATTTTTAAATTTCTGATGATAAATGGTTGGATGCAAAGAAATAAATGAAAAACCAACAACAAAATCTCCATTTGCCATGCTGTGAATTCATTGAATAACTCTCGTACTAAACTGGCGCCAAAGTCTTTCAAAATTGATAAACATATTTATACGCACGCACATTCAGCCAACTCAAAATCAAACACTAACCATTCAAGCATTTAATAGCTGGATCCAACAGAGCCGCCGCACAAATTGAAATCGAAACAATGTATGCCAATTGTCCGCAAAACTCAAAGTTAAGATCAAAATCAATTGTTGACATAAACGAAAGTATCTGAAACTCATTTTATTGCGCGTAGCAAGTCCAATTTTAGTTCATTTTTTGCCATAGATACAGCTACAATGCAAGGTCAAAATTATCGAGCATTGAAATGAGTAACAATTTTTTTTTTCTTTTTCTTTCGATATATTCGCAGAGGAGCGTAGGAGAAATTTTGATTGTTCATATTGTTTCGATTTTAATTGTAGATTGATCGTTTATTTATTTAAATTAATTATATACGTTTTTGTATTTATTGAAGTTTATTTCCTAGGGTAAAAAATTTATTTCGATCGACAGCATTTCGACCTTCTGTCGTTATTCATATTTACTAAAAAAAAACACAATCAAAGTTCAACATTAAACTATATATTATACATATATACGTATGAAGCTGGCCCGGTAGATCTGCCCTTCCCGGTATTTCAATGTATTCATTTTCTTTTATCTGCCTTCTCGTCGTTCGTACACCGTCCTCCATCATCCTCATCCTTATTCTCCTTAAATTTCCTTCCTTCCCTTTGTCCACATCCAACCTCCACCTCCATCCTCCCCGTCCATCATTCTCCTCCTGGTCCTCCACAATGTTCCTCCTCTATGTTTCGTCGCCATCTCCCGTCTCCACCCTTATCCTTCCTTTCCACGTCCGTGGTCGTCTTTGACCTCATAATTTGTAAAGTATGGCTTTTCAAAATTGTCATAAACCTAATATATATTCTTGAGCAGCATTGAAAAAGATATATATCCGGCGATGCGGACAGACAAATCGAAAATATACAAAACCTTAAAAATGAAAAATAATCGGGATAAAAACTATTCTATCTTCAAAGTTCGAACAAATCACACATTAGAAAAAAAAATTCATTCAATTCGGGTGAGTAGTTTCGGAGTTCATGCAATTTGAATAAATTGAATAAATTTTTCACCCTAAAAAGTAAATTTCAATACAAATTGAATTAAAGCATTTTTCTCACCCTCGATCATTTTTCGACATCAACAGCCAAAATTATCATTTGTTTATGTTTTCATTTCGCACAAAAAAAAAAATTATTATAATAAATAAATAGAAATGAAAACAAACAAATAATCGATCGATTATCAAAATCAAATTAATTGACGCTACCAGACTTTTTGGCAACACTCAGCAGACGATAATGATGATCGTGCAAAAAAATTTTTGAAAATATATGAAAAAAATTAAAGCGTGTTCAAAAAAGAAAAAAAAAATATAAGTATATGAAAAAGAAAAAAATTGCTTAGAATACGCGATAGAATTTTAATTGAATGAATTGAATGCGAGCGAAAGATTGAGACGATCGTGTGTAGATCGCAGACGGTATACCAGGGTTGATGAATCTTATATTTTCGAGAGATGGCTTCATATGGACTTTAGAGGCATGACAATTATACACTTGGTACTTTGAGTTTTTGGCGACGATCGATT
>JAWNPW010001072.1:0-12517 GCA_035078745.1 Diastata ussurica
TTTTATTTAATTTATAAAATTTTTGGCCTCCGTACGCTCAACCGAAGCCACCAATACTTTCCCTATAAGTATCCTGGCGACCTTGTCATAAGCGTTTTCAATCAGTCATGTGCAGTTATAAAACAGTCTACATATACAAAACAAATCTGAAAAGTAAGTAAAAATAAAAAAAACTTTGTATGGCTGGTATATCTGAATATCATCAGATGTCGATCATTTCTTTTCCAATATTATAGTAATAAAAACTTAAATAAATTTCATACTTTTGTATGGCAGCTACATAAAAATCTGAACCGTTCCGGCCAAGTTCCTCGGGTGAACTACGTAGACGTAAAAGAAAACTCAATGCTAAATTTCAGCTCGATATCTAAAAACTGTGGCACTAGTTTGCATACCAACAGACATACATGGATAGATCGATTTATTTTTCGATGCTGATAAAGAATATATATACTTTATGGGGTCTCCAAAGCTTATTTCAATGCGTTACATAAATCGTCTCAAAGTCAATATACCATTTTCACCGTTGGAGAGTGATATTTATATATTAATAGGCAAGTATATTTTTTGTGATCTCTTTTACGGCCAAACTACCCAACCGATTTGGCTGAACGATATATCAATCGAAAGGTTTCCACCTGTAAATATGCAGAAACTTAGATTAATCAAAATCGGTTGCGTAGTGGACTGGACCAAGAGCGTCAGAGTGGATATCCGCAGGGTTTTATGGGCCCTATATAGTTTCGGTATATTGTATAGGGGACATGGCGCCTTCTATACAAATTGACCTTTTATTTTATGTGTAAAAATGAATGACTGTAGGTTTGTACTCTATGTACTCTAAAACTAACCGTCCGACTGACTTGACACTTTCAGGATACGTTGGTGTTGATGCTTTTTTGGATTTTACTTGGAAATTTCTCCGCTAGGTGCAGCTCAACATCGAAATTTTACAAAAATGTTAATTTTTCCGATACTAACCGTCCGATTGACTTGTTACTTTGTGGATATGTTGGCATTGCTGCCATGTTGGATTTTACTTTGTAATTTCTCCGGTAGGTGGCGCGAAATATCGAAATTTTACAAAAAGGTTAATTTCTCCGATACTAACCGTCCGATTGATTTGCATCTTTGAGAATATGTTGGTATTTCTCCGGTAGGTGGCGCGAAATATCAAAATTTTACAAAAAGGTTAATTTCTCCGATACTAACCGTTAAATTGACTTGCAACTTTGGGGATATGTTGATGTTGATGCATTTTCGGATTTTACTTTGAAATTTCGTTGGTGTGTTAACTTTGAACAATTCTGCATTTTCATTAGTAATAAATAAAATTTTTTTAATAAAAACAGTGTTAATGCTTAAGAAATAAAAACCATTGTACGAAAAAAACGTTAATTATAAATCGAATTATTTCAATCAATAAAACACAAGCAGATGATTTAAATTTCACACAAGATGTGGGCGAATAAGTGTGTATTATATATTTTTCATACAAAGAAGTCAACGTTAATTATAAATTGCATTATCATTAAACATAAGCCAAGCAAATAAAACGCAAGGAGATGTGAGCGAATTTCGACAACGAGCGGATTACTGGTAGTTATCAATGGAAAAGGGGTTTGAAAGGCGCAAGAGAAAAGCCAACATGTGTGAGCAACGTGATGTGCAGCCGACGATTGTCAAAAGCCATCAGCTGACGCTAAACAACATAAAGCTGAATGATGTGCGAGCATCAGCGAGTCTGTTGTATAGTATGTCCTTGTAGCTGAAAGTGAAATAAGTTGTCGTCAGACCAGCAAAACGATCACAAGTTAGCGGATCAAGAAGAACATAAAAGAGAACTAGAAAACACGCAACGAAGAAAAAGGAACAGAAGTTCGCAGGAAAGGGGCAATCTTTATTATATGCCGCATCGGATGAATACGCACGTGCGGTCATTTCAGTTTACATTGGCCTTACGGAGTGAACTACACTATGCGAACTTATGTTGGCTTTTCTAAGTAAGTTGCCCTGTTCAATTATATTGGCTTTCCAGAGTAGTGCCAATTTACGGGGCTGTCCGGCCAAATGCAGCGTTTCTCGAAGTCGATCTTGCCGCGAAATTTTAAAAATGCAGTTAGGCAATTTTTTTGCATTTTTTTAATACCCTTCACCATGCGTATATTAAGATTGTGTATCTGTTTGTAACACCCAGAAGGAGTGTCCGGAGACCATATAAAGTATATATATTCTTGATCAGCATCGATGGAGAAATCGATCTAGCTATGTCTGTCCATACGTCCGTAAGCAACAACTAGATAGTAGGAGATGAGATAATCGAACCAAATTTTCACGCAAGTTTAAGAATTTTTTGATCGGACTATTTTTTCGGATACCACTTGTACACCGATGTGTGTGTTTGTGACATTTTTTACACTTTTATGACCATAAATTCTACAAAATGCAATATTTTCTTATGGAATTTGGCACATTTATGCCAATCAATGGTATAAATATTCTGTCCTAAACTGGGCATGTTGCGCCCACTTTTCACCATTTTAATCGAATATTTGTTATTTTAAGAGAGTTTCTTACAAAAATTGGCAACCAAAGAAGTTGACTTAAAAATTATCGTTGAAATGCAAATATAGAAGCTGGAGGGTATTTAAGTAGTCTGTTATAACCGACTACAACGGTATAGACGCTTCGGGTCATGCCGAAGATACTATTTTGCTGGTATTTATACACTTCACCAAGGGAATATTAAGTTTGAGCATCTGTTTTCAACACCCAGAAGGAGTGAACGGAGAACATATCGACCCCTAACCGCCAAAATAACTTAAGTCACAATAAGTAAATTTTTCACGAGAAGATTGTTTTTAATTAACTTTAAAAAAAAAATTGCGTTAAAATAGAGGACTGTATCGGTCCGCTAACTATACCAGCTGTCTACAGCCCACAGAAACATAGCATATGTAAAACTCAATATATCGACTTTTTTCAAACTCAATATGTCGAATTTTTTCACACGCCGATGGAGACTACGACGCGAAACATTCGTATTGGGGATCAAGAACCACAACATATAAGGGTAGGCAGCTGTTGCAAGCGATGCATGATAATAATCTAGATTAGATATCGACAGGAGAACCAACATACTGGCCTACTGACCCAAGGAAAATCCCAGATCTTATTGATTTCTGCGTTTTCAAGCGTGTCAATGTTAGTCAAATTAAAGCAGAAACATGCTTACATTTCTCTTTAGACCACTCACCCATAATTTTGTCTTTTAAAAATACAATAATCCAAAAAAGTTATCGAACGCCACTACACAAAACGTACTAATTGGAATCTATTCAGAGAAATCTTGGATAGAGAAATTGACCTTAACATTAAACTCACAAACCAAACCGACATTTCGATGGATATAGATAGTTTCAACGCTGCAATTGTTCTTTCTACAACTCACTCAATACCTCAAAGCTTACGCCAAAACTGCCATAGTAATTGTCCAGTATTTGTTAAGATCAAAATCGAAGGAAAGCGTAAGCTGAGAAAACTATGGCAAACTACAGGGTCACCATTGATAAAAGCAATGTTAAATAGAAAGGCAAAGGAATTAACGAAACTTTTGAACTCTTTGAGGACTGCTATACAGCTTCACATAAGAAGTCCTACACCATACCAAAACAGCGACTTTTCACTTTGGAAAGCAACTAAAATGCTTAAGCGGCTAAAGCTTCATATACCACCACTGAGAACAACAAGTGGAGAATGGGCACGGAGAAGATTCTATGGTCATAAGCTCACTGAAAGTTAAAAAAACCCCAGGTCATGACTCAATATTAGCGAAAATGTTGAAAGAACTATCACAAAAGGGTCTGAAACTGTGTACGTTTATTTTCACCGCAAATTTGAGAACGTACTTTTTCCCAGATCAATGGAAAATGGCACAAGTTTTCCTTATACCAGAAACCATTAGTTTGCTATCAACACTGTCAAAAGGGTTTGAAAAGCTAATAATGAAAAGACTCACACCTTTTCTATCATCAAGAAAGCTGATCCCGAACCATCAATTTGGCTTTCGACAAAGTCATAGCACAGAAACATGTCCACCTGTAAATCTTAACACCAAAATTTTTCCTCAAGAGCAAACCACCAAATACATACGGTTCCATCTGGATCGAAAACTTCAATGGAAAAAACATATCCAGGAGAAATCAAAACAGCTGAGATCGAAACTAACAGAGTACTACTGGTTAATTGGGAAAAATTTCCAGCTATCCATCGATATAATATATAAGGCGATACTTAGATCAATATGGACATATGGCATCGAGCTCTGGGGCACTACGTGCAACTCTAACATAGATATACTGGATAGATTGCAGTCAAAAGCATTACGTTTAATCGTAAACGCACCATGGTACGCAAGGAATTATATCATTGCATGAAAATAGCATCCGTTAAAGAAGTTATAGCAGAAAAATCACAAAAATACCTACCGAGACTTGAAAGACATCCGAACGAACTAGCAATTAGGCTTCGAATTCCTGCTACCCGAAGGCTCTTGAGTCGACACACTACAACAGATCTCCCACATCGTTTTTTAAATTACTCATTTTACTGAAATATACACAAAATTATACAAATCTAAACTACTTAATTAATTCTTAAGATTAGTGATCATTGGATCATTTTTCTTCTTTTTTTTTCATGTTATTATGTTATCCAAAACATTATTTAATATCCTTAAAATAAGTTAATTATTGTATATATGGATAGATTGTAATGAACTTGGAGAAAAAAGAAATATCTTTGAAATCAGTGCATGAAATTGAAAATTTAATTTAAGAGTAATTTGTTGATCCAAATAAAAACATTTTCCTTTTTTTTTTTTTGAAAAATGAAGAAGTTTGGTGGCTCAAGTTATTTTGGCTGTCATCGTAGAAAGCAACAGCTACATATGCATATTTGTTTTTTAAGTTAAAAAACTGCACTGCTTAGGAATATACATATATGCATATTTTTAAGCAAATTTATTTCAACTATTTGGACAACTTAAAACGCAAGAAATTCATTAAGTTTTGATTAATTATAAAAAAAAAAATTGTATAGTCAAAATTAACTTAAATGACACCACGCGGTAGGAAAATTTGTAAACGAAAGTATGTAAATGTCACTTGAGTTATTTTTGTTGTAAGATAATTTTTGCTCGCAATTATTAATTGTTTCAGTTATTTTCTTTTTCATTCTAGGGAAGTAATATGTCTTTTTTAGGTGAGAATAAGTTTCCGTTAGTCCCCTGTGACGCCTTGCCATATGATATTCTCTAATTATTTTGTCCTGCTCATCGTTTCTTGTGACATTTATTGGGTTAAATGGACATCTGACCAATTTGAACAATTTATTGTTTGAGAAATATTTCGAATATGATGAATCTTTTTGAAGGTATCGTCATCTGTATATATTGCGGCTATCTTTTTAGGGATCAAATGTTGTTTTAAAAGACTCGTTATTTTATTTTCATCGAATTCCTTCTCTTTAATTCTTTTCAGAATTTTATTTTTGAATATTATTGTAATAGAAGTTTTTATTGTGTCATCTTTTTCGAAAATAAATTGATTACAGAAGTCGTTTAAAGGTCTTTCCCAGATTGGTACGTGCTGAGTGTTGAGTTGAACCTAATGTTCCACTCATGGAAAATTCATTTTCGTTCACGTTCATTTCATGATACATTGTTGGATGGCTGTCATCAATTTTAATGCGACTCAGAGCATCGGCGTTTGAATTTAGTGAGCCATTTTTGTAAATAATTTCGTAATCACATTCTTCTAATATTAGACGCATTCTTATTAGTTTCGAATTTGGGTCTTTCAAATTCATTATCCACATTATCGGTGTAAATTTTAAATTGTTTACCAAATAGATATGGTCTGAATTGTTTCACTGCGCAAACGATTGCTAGAAGTTCTTTTTCTATTGTTGAATAATTTACTTCGGTTTTTTCAAGGTCCTACTTGCATAACAAACTGGCTTATCTAAACCACAGGTTCCTTGGGAGAGAATTGCGCCAATGGCAAAATTGCTAGCGTCCGTGGTTAAGTTCAATGTTTTTGTAAAGTCTGGGTATTGTAGAATTGGATCATTGACCAAAAGTGTTTTACAAGTTTCGAATGTTTTGATGTAATTTTCATCAATGTTTACGGATTTATTGTTTCCTTATAGACACTTGGTCAATGGATTTACTATTTCTCCAAAGTCTTTTATGAACTTGCGGTAATATCCCAAAAGTCCAAGAAACGATTTTTGCGTCCTTGAAAGTGGATAATTTTTTGTAGCTCGGATTTTATCCGGATTTGGTTTAATTCCGTCAGGTATTAAAATATGCCCAAGAAATGAGACCTCCTTACATAGAAATTCTGATTTGTCAAGTTGAATTTTCAAGTTTGACTTTCGTAGTCTGCTAAATACTTTTTCAAGATTTTCAAAATGTTCTGGTAGGGATGATGAATAAACTATAATATCGTCAAAGTATACTAGGCATATTCTCCCAACTAACTGTTTGAGCACGTTATCCATAACTCTTTGAAAAGTTGACGGGGTGTTTTAAACCGAATGGCATTCTTTTGAATTCGTAATGCCCACCTTCAACAGTGAAAGCTGTTTTTTAAAAATGTCTCTCGGGTCCATTTGAATTTGATGGAATCCACTTGTCAAATCTAGTGTTGTAAAGTATTTGCATTTCCCTAATTTATGGAGAATTTCCGTAATGTTAGGTAATGGATATTTGTCAGGTATAGTTTTATCGTTTAGTTTCCGATAGCCTATGACAAGACGCCAATTTTACTTATTTGAAGCGTCTGTTTTTTTTCGAACGATCCAGACTGGAGAACTGTACATTTGGCGAATAACTAGATTTGATAATTCCCTGTTCGAGCATATCATCCATTTGTCTTTTAACCTCTTCTTTATGGACATGCGGATACCTGTATGACTTTGTATATATTGGAATTTCGTTTAACAAATTGATTTTGTGTTTTATTTCGTTGGAAAAAGTTAAGTCTTGACCTTTCTTGTAAAAAATGTCTTCGTAAGATTTACAGATTTTATGCAGAGCTGATACTTCTTCTGAATTTAGATAAGAGCTTCGAATTAAGTTTATGATATCGTGATTTCTATTAGTTGCGTTATTGATAATGTTTTCTAAGTTGTGGCTTTCAATGAAATTATAGAATGATAAACACCTACCTTTACTGGTTGTTCAATTAATAGTACTTGATTGGTTTCGGACTCGTTAACTACTTCTTCTGCACTGAACCAGTTTTTGGAACTGTACAGTCCCTCAGATATATTCAATTGAGGTTTTATCTCAGTTTTATTCAAGAATATGTTTCCTTGTCGGACGTCAACAAGTATTTTAACTATTGCTTTTGATCTGGGATGTATTAGGTATTTTCCAGATGTGAAATTTTGTTTCAAATGTAAAGTATGTTGTGAATTATTTGTAATTAAATTGTTTTTTGTTGGGTCTATTTTTGCTCCTAATTTCTTTAATGAATTTAGGCACAAAAGTCCATCAAAATAATTATGAAATTTGAATATAAGAAATTCCAAACTTCCTGATTGTTTGAATTCTATAAAGCTTGGTAAAGTTATCTTTTTCCCAATTTCATATTTATTTAAAACTGTAGTGATTGTTATGGGTTGACAAGATTGTTGTCGTTGTGGGTCAGCGAATTCTGGATTTAAGAATGAGGATGATGCTCTAGTATTTATTAGAAATCGAAGGTCTCGTCCAAACGCCGCGGAAATGTAAATAAAAGGTAAAGAAAATCAGTGTTTGTTAATTTCTAGGTATCCGGTTGATGGTTCGAGGCGTTTCACCGAAAATCCGGGTCACAATTGTGATCTTGAATTTGTTGATCGGTATGAACATCCGGAAAAGAGTCAGCAAAATTTGTATTCGGTTGCCAATCATTACACGGTGTTACAGCGAACAAATACTTTCCACGAGACATGGTGGACCTTGTAGGTCTATAAAAATGATGAAATTTGTCATTTCAGATTTTTTCCAAACACCCTCAAAATCTGGAGTTAGGAACAAAAAAAAAATAGACCTTTTTAAGATGGGCTTGGTCATTTCAAAATGTTGAAAACTGAAATAGATACAGATAAAAAAAGTTTTAAATTCTTTTTCATGTTTTTTCAACTTTAACTAGCATTTAATCGATTTTTTTGTTGCGTAGCATATTTTTGTATTATTTTTTTTGAATAGCGCCAACGATAGTGCATTCAAAAAGCACTAGAGCATTTGAATCGATTAGAAATAGACTGACTTATCGCGTAAAATTTAAGCAAATGTTTGACTCAAACATGCTTTTTTAATATTTTTTTTTTTTCCAAATTTAAATGCGAATGAAAAAAATTTATTTTGCAATATCTTCTCTTGTGATTCCGAATAAACAATTTTCTTTAAACACGATTTAGGGTATATATATTAGAGTGCCTCAACTTCCATAACATGTTTGCTACGCTATTGATCTCCACACAAATGGGTTTTGTATCATTTGTTTTTTTGGAAATTCGTCCCTAACGAGAATTTTTGTCATTTTAGCGCAATTTTTTTGCGGTTTTCGATTTTAATTCAAACAACTTTGCTGTTTGTTCTCTATTTTTCGTTCAAAAACCATTTTTGGAGAAGTGTTGCCGACTACTATTCATTCGCATAACTAATCAACCCACCAAATCCCGTTTTAGATTGATGGCACTTCGAATAAATTTCCACCTTTTTCTATCCGATCGTATTTTTAATACATATTTTTTGGTAATTTGGGTATGCTGATTCCGAATCTGTTATCACTTTCTTTTAATAAGCTACCGTCTTCATGTATTTAGTAAACTCTGAAAACACTTAATATCGCGGAAACGGTGGATTATTAAAAAAAAGTAATGCCAGATTCGCAATCAGCGTACCGAAATTACCAAAAAAAAGTTGTGAAATAAACGCTCGCAAAAAAAAACTGGAAATTTTTACGCTGTACCAACAATTTAAGTTGGCATTTAATACCTTTCCAAAAATGACTTGGGGACGAAGATCAGATCAGTAATAGCAAAGATATTTGAATTATGTGATCGAAAATAGCAAAAAAAATCCATTAAAATGACGAAAATTCTCGTTAAGGACAAATTTTCAAAAAAACCAATGATGCGACGAAGACTTTTCGAGTCAGCTTCGTTTGTGCCCATTTGAGTGGAGATCAATAGTGTAGCAAACATGTAATCCACACGAAACCTGATTTTTAGATGCTTTTTGTAAAGGATGCAGCTCACGAACGGTTATCGACAAAGCCAAAATATTATGGGAAGCATCATAAAATAGACCAAAGTACATTTTGAGAAGGATACACCAGCTACTTTTTTCCGTGAGGCACTCTAATATATATATGATTTTTTACAAAAGGAAAATGTAAAAATAGCATTTTTGAGTCAATCTTATACTTAGATGTTACGCGATAAATCAGTCTATTTCTAATCGATGCGAATGCACTAGCGCTTTTTGGATGAACTATCAATATCGCCTTACAAAAAAAATATTAAAAAATATGCTGCGCAACAAAAAAATCGATTAAATGCTTGTTAAAGTTGAAAAAACATGAAAAAAAATTTCAAACTTCGGATATTTTTCTCTGTATCTACTTCAGTTTTGAACATTTTGAAATGAACATCATAACTTATAATTAATAATCGGATAGAAAATGCGGCTTTTATGAATCATTATACACCTGTACCTACCCAAAAGCAGATTTTTGGTCCTAACTCCAGATTTTGAGGGTGTTTGAGAAAAATCTTAAATGCCAAAATTCAACATTTTTATAGTCCTACAAGGTCCACCATGTCTCGTCAAAAGTATTTTAAATTTTTGCAAATTTGTCACATAGTGTTATCAATATCTATGCTATCAGTGTTGTAATTATGCACTTCCTCGATATGAAAATTCTTTTATCTATTGAGGTTTGTGCTCTGTGAAATTTGGCGAGTCTGTGCAGAAAGTCTGTTGGTTGGAATTGGTTGAGATGGTCTGAATCTATTCATTGTTGTTTTGCGTATGAGGTTCAAAGTTGTTGGAGGGGTTATTGATATTTTGTGTATTGGTGTTTTGGTCAAAAGCTGTATACTGTCTTCGAACAGTTGAAACATTTTGTGGTGGTTGGTAACGATTCTGATTATAATTATATCCTTGTGGATATGTTACTATTTGAGTATTTGCAAAAGCGTTTTGATTATTCAGTGGTCTCTGTTTTGGATTGTAATAAAAATTTCTCTCATTGCCTACATTTGAAATGCTTTGTTCTTTGATGCAAAAGGAGAACGCAATTGCCAAGCTATCTGATTTCATTGAACGGATTGTTACTCCTAGAGGTGCTCTGAGACCAGACAGCAATATGCTTAAACTCATTTCTGAGTAGTGGTTTTTTCGAGCTGATTACGTTTTGGTCAGTCTCATGAATAAGAACGTTATTAATCAATATGGCTTGAATTTCTATAACACTGCCTTAAAATTGTTGAACAGATTTGTTGTTTTGTTTCAGTGCCTGAAGATCAAAGTACTTTCCGTCCTTTTGTCAGCATAGTGGAGAATAAGGTTATTTTTAATTTCTCTACAGTCTAGTTTGGTACAGTACAGATTTTATTTCGTATAGCTCTTTACAGTATGGCTCCATATGGAGGGCAATCCGTGTGTTTTATCATTTTCAATATCTCTTCGACATTGGTCAAAAATTCATATAACAATTTCGAATTCCCATTGAATTGAGGTAAGTTTTTAATCACGTCCGGAATTTTTCGTGAATTATAAATCCCTACAGCTTGGTTTACAAGTGGTTGACTCATTTTTATAGTATATACAAGATTAAATAAAAAAATATAATACTATAGTAAATATAATATTATAATAAATATAATATTACAAATTTCGTAAATTTATTACTTTTGAAGTACGAAAAATATTTGTATATTTAATAATTTTTGTACTAATTGATCTTTTCTTTTGTGTTTTTATTTATTTAGTAGTATACAAATTTTTATTGTATGGAAAATTTTGTTTAATTTTGTTAGACTTCAAAATATTATTGTTAATTTTTATGTTTAAGATTTTAATTTTAATGTAATTAATATATAATGTATAGTTTTATCAATAATATTTACTTATTCACCAAATTTAACTTTCCTTCTTCTTTTTAACTGCTATCCCTTGTAATTTCACTCTGTTAATATTCGCATGTGTTTATTTAATTGTGTTGTTGCTTATTTATTTGTAGATGTAAATTGTGTTCCAGATGTCGCTGCTAATTCGGATCGTATCCATACTAAATGTTAATTTGATGATTTTTCTTTCCTTCTTCTTTTTTATAAAAGCGGCTTTATACTGTTTTTCACTTGTTTTCTTTTTTTTTGTGCTTTATATATGCAAATTTTATTTTCAGTTTTATGTATAAGTTTTGTTGTAGATATAACAAAAATTTGCTTGTTTTTTCACTTTTTGTATACGTATTTCAACATTTGTTTCTGTTGCTCAAGCGTGTATGTATGTATTTCGATTTTCAGTTTTACGTGTAAGCTTTATTGTGGACTTTAGAAAAATTTGAATGTCTTTTTTCGTTTTTCTTTCCACTTTTTTTCTTGTTTCGCTTTTATTTGTTTCTGTTGTTTCAATATATATATGTATTTCGTTGTTCCGTTTTATCTGTAATTTTATTGGAGTTTTTAGAAAATTTGCTTGTCTTTTTCCTTTTTTATTTCACATTTTCTGTTGTTTTAATGTATATATTATGTATTTCGATGATCAGGTTTATGTATATGTAATTTTATATTTTTTTTTTCACTTTTCTGTTGTTTGAGTGTGTATTATGTATTTCGGTGATCAGTGTTATGTATAATTTTATTGTCGTTTTTAGAAAATTTACTTATCTTTGTTTTCTTTATCTCTTTTTTTTGTTGTTTATATGTGTACCTATATCATGTATTTCGATTTTCAGTTCTATGTATAATTGTATTGTAGTTTTTAGTTTAACAATTGTTTCACTTTTCTTGTTGGCATTCCATGCCAAGTGGTACCAAAATTTTAATTGACGTGCTCCGATTTTGTTGAAACTTTGTGAAAATGTAGTCCTATTGGGTAGTTGTTTATTGTCAAAATTTTTTTAAGTTTTGACAAAAGGTTACGTAGTGGGACGGGTTCAAACATTGAGTTTTGAAAAATTACGACTAACTTTGAAAATTTCTGGGAATTTTCCTAGAAAAAATGTTTTTTTCGATTGGTATTTTGACCTTCTATCATCACAAAAGGAAAAAAATTAATTTTTTTCACCGTCAAAAATACAGGTAAAAAAAAAATTCAAATTTTCTTGGAATGGGACCAGTTTTTTTTTTATCTTATCGTTTTTACATGAAGATAAAAAAGGTTCTAGAGTGGGCCGAGACCTTTTTCTAATTATTATTGAATTTTTAAGAGAAATAGATAGGAAAAAAGTGA
>JAWNPW010001073.1:2472-12516 GCA_035078745.1 Diastata ussurica
TTTTTTTTTTTTTCATCTTGTTTGCAATAATCTTCAGTTCATCCATTGCTACCGCCTAGACCTCTGTGTGTGATCGTGTATAGTCTACTTCCGATTGTGCAGGGAAGAGCGTAGCAACTATGGAATCAAGAAGGAGCGGGCATGTTGGGGTTTGTTCTTTAAATGCGTTCAGCTCTTTCATCACCAACTTATATACCCGAGGGGCACGTGTCGGCATCATCGCAAAACTTTAAAAAATAGCTTTGCTTACTGTTCTGTATGGCCATTTTCAAAACTCGTCGCTTCCTTTATATTGGTTGTGTAGTGCTCTAAGCCTAGAACACCCACGGTTTCTGGCTGACTTCTGGCTCGATTGTATGCATTCCCGACGAGCACTTGCGATCTCATCGCTCCACCAGTAAACAGGTTCCTCCTCTTTTCTTTTTGACCATCGAGGCATTGCAAGCCTGAGTGATTTGCTGATGACCTCAGTAGCCATGTTCGAAGCAGTACTCGTTAAGAGGATTGATCTTGTAACCGATGTTGTACTTCGTGCTCGCTGGTGGTGGTCTCGCTTGTGCGGTTGCAATATCACAGACGATAGCCTGGTGGTCTTTTGAGTGAACTGGTCACTTATTTTCCACGTGCTTCTGCGGAACAACGAAGTTGTCACTAAGGTCAAGTCTATAATCGACCCGACTTCTCCTCTGCTGAAGGTGAACTCAGAGCCATAATTCAGCAAGGTATCATTCAGTGATGCAAACGCTTCAAGTAGCGCGCGGCCTCTTGAATTCGTGGTTGAACAGCCCCAATCGACAACCCAAGCATTGAAGTGTCCGCCAATAAGGACTGATTTCCGGTCGCGAGCGTCATCCACTAGTTGGTCAAGAATGTACATGTACTCTTGAAGTGACACGCTTGGCGCTAGGTAGCAACTATAGACTGTGAGACCATAAAATCCAGCGCATGTGAACCCATTGACCGTCGCAGGTGATGTAGGCAGCATAGTTCACAGCTCCAAATGGCCGCTTTCTTTGTCGAGTCGTTCATCCATTTTGGCGAGTTTTTTGCTCTGTATGGCTCGCTGATCAGTGCAGCATAAGTTTCGATCACTGATTGAGTGAGCAGATCTTGGGCCGCTGCGCAGTGGTTGAGGTTATGTGTATGCATGTGTGTAAACGTATGCGTAGGTGTGGGTGTGTGTGTATATATGTGAGTGTCAATATGTGTAACAGTGTTTTTTTTTTTTTTTTTTTTTGTTACCACTTTATTTTTTCTCCCAACCCTCGGGAAGGAGAGGCCGAAATTCATATTGAACAATATATATTACTTATATAATAGTAAGTATATAAATTTCAGCTTATTCTTTATTATTTTGTTTTTACTTATACTAGTTGGTGCTGGCTTTCGTTATTGCTTCTAAGCCGTTCGACGCGTCTGAGCTCGGCCATGATGGCCTATGCAGCTACGCATACCGCTTCCCAGCATTCCTCATTTCGAAGCATATGTTCCACCAAAGTATCGACCGTCGATACCTCTCCAAGTATCCTTTCCAGGTCCGCCCGTTCGTACAAAAATTTTTGCAGTCGAACAAGACATGTTCCGCGTCTTCACCGATGTCTCCTCCACAGTGCGAGCAGTAGGCGTCACTCACATGGCCGAATCTGTGCAGATACGCACGGAAACAGCCGTGGCCGCTTAACATTTGTGTCACGTAAAAGTTTGTTGAGCCATGCTTCCTTCGTACCCATTTCTTCAGGTTCGGGATGAGACGGTGAGTCCACCGACCTTTCTCTGCCTGGTCCCAACGGGTTTGTCATGTACTGATGCTACTCTCGCGTGCTTGTACCCTCCAGTTTGGTTGAGTTCTCCTGTCGTACCGAGTTTCATTTGCCAGCAGATCGAGTGGTATCATGCCGGCGATAGCAAGCGCGGCTCGGCCGAGACAGTTCGAAAAGCACAGCACACTCGAGTGTAAGAGCGTGTGTATATACGTGTGTATGTTTGTGTGAGTATGAGAACGGCCAGCAAAACAGCGCTAACAGAAACACTAATACAATCATAAAAAGTTCTCGTTATTATGCGAAACGAGCTAAGCACGATGTTTTGCATAGATGCTCTTTCATTTTATTTTGACCTAAAAGATTGCTCTGTTAGCTTCACTAGGTATTTTACTCTAAACGTTTCTACATGGACAGATGGCATGCCGGTTAGAGTGTTCGACTAACAACTGAAGGTTCAAGGTTCGAGTCCCGTACCAATCATTATTTTTTTTTTTTTATTGTTTTTTTTTTATGATTTTTATGAATTAATAATGATATTTTTCATCAAATATCAAATAAAAAAAATAAAAAAAACAATATAAATATTATTGACCGAAGAGCGATTTGAACCCCGTGTACTTCAGTTTACAAGTCACGTACTCTACCGCTGCGCTACGGTGGCAACCGAATTCGCGCGAAATTTTGAAAACTTCAATATTTGCTACATATTTCATTAGTGGAGAATTCTATATGTAAGAAGGTGATGCAAGATTCACACGTTTGCAAAACTTGTTATTTCATTCCCGAAAATCGAAAAATTTCACACAGTTTTAACAGGCATTCTGTATGGAGCCTAACAACTAAAACTAACTAACAAACGTTAGTGTGATGCGTTTATTAACGCTTCGAATAACACATAGTGTTCTTGCTAGGCGGTTATGATTTTATGTTTGTATGTGTAAGTGTATGTAGATGAACGGGTATATGAGTGTTAGTATATTGTGTGATTATATATGTGTGTTAGCGTATGTGTGTAAATGTTATTGATTACCCTTCGGAGAACTGAACTTGTCCTAAGTCTGGTACGAGTTTGTCATAAAGTGATGGGGACCTATCCCACTTTAGATACCTTTATATGAAAACGACCTATCACACTAACACAGGCTTGTCCTTGGTGCACAGATACCCTTTGATCAAGACCGGTTGATAAGATACTGGCAAATTAGAGGTCGTTGAAGTGTACATAAATAAACTGACGCAGAACCGGTTGAAAAAAAATTTTTGAATGCCTAGCTCAACATCAGTCGCATTTCTTTTCTAAAAAAAATTATCGGTCTGTCAGATCACCAAATTTGGACCACTTAAACGTTAAAGTTCTAACAATTCAACTATCCCTTATATTTTGTTTGATTAATTTCCTGCTCTAAAGATTTTCAAAAAATATTATTTAATTTGTAAAGCATACAAATTTTACTATTCGTAAAGGCACAGAACCCTTCTACAATTCAAAAAATCATTTTCTGTCGACTGAGGGAGTAGAACCTCAAGCCTCGCTAAAAGCTTACACTCATTCGACAGCGCATTAGCTCACTGAGTCACGGTCGTCACATTATTTCGCGCACTCATTCTCGTTTGTTTGTTTGTTTAATTTACACTACTTTTACTCATTTTGCCGAACGGATTGAAACGGCAACACGAAATATAAGCGAAACGAATGCACATAGAACTGTCGCCATCTGCATCCCATTCTGACTGTACGGTGATAGGTTTCCATTATATCGGTCTCATCACCTATCACTTTTACGACTTCTGCTCTTCATGTCGAAATCCTACCTTCTGTGGTTTATAAATCTGTCTTCTAATGTTAAAGGAGTCTCCACCTCGCCTATCGAACAGATAAAAATCTCCGTGCAGCAACTTTACTTAACATAATCATGTCGCAATCCTATCTTCTGTGGTCTATAAATCAATCTTTAATTGTTGACAGTGTGTCTCGCCTATCAAACAAATGAAATATCCCTATGCAGCAACTTTACGTAGCATAAAATTGAGCTAGAGACTAGTTAGATGCTCTACTAGTCCTAGCTCTTCGTTTTTCCATTGCACAGTGGATAAGTAAAAATTTTACAATCAAATTACTAGAAACTATTTCCCAGAAGACAAAATTTTTATACACAGTAGTTCATTTTGTCTCATTTAAGTCGTTCTTTTTGCAAATAGCGTAAAAATAGCGAAGAACTAATCAACCACTATTATCAGTGTGACAAGCTTGAAATTAAGAACAATAGAAATGTGAAAATTGGAGACGAATAGTAAAATAGATCGGTTAAAATCAATATGAATATTGAAAATAAAGGTGTTAACATTTATTCTTATTTCGTATGGTTAAAAAATTGAATGTTTACGAAATAATAGGTTTGATTTGTCAGTGTCTCCGTATGTGCTTTCCTCCATGATAATTATTTTCAGGTAAAGTTTTAGCTGTGATCACCCCTTAAACCTCCAATACGACTTTTTTGTACTATTAGTTAATCTTTTTAGATTCTAAAATGGTTACATTCAGCTGCCAACTTACGCCAGGCTTCATGGTAAAATTTGCAGAGCATAACCTACACCATGTAGCGCGTTACATTTTGTTAGGGTTATGTTTATGTTTTGTTGTTGTAAGCGTGTTGTTCAAATGTGCGTTTAAGTAGATATGTGTCGTATTGCCCGTTTTAGTATGTTTTATAAATTTTTTTCATTAGGATTATTTTATTTATATTTTAGCGTTAGGCACTTCTGTTCATTGTGAATTTTCACGCATGTACTTGTTCGATCTGTGATGCTTGGAAACCGGATCAAATGCAGAAAAATATTATATATAAAGATATGCGACTTGTTCCAAAATACTATTGCAATTAATTGCTAGAAACTTGAGTCGAATAATTTGGACAGTTGCATAAAATACAATTGCAAAAAATTGCCGAGCTTTTGGGAAAATGCAAGCGTACGAAAAGCGTTGTTTTAAATAAACATTCAGAATGGCTCTTAGCCAGAATCCTTCTTAAAAGAGGCTAATTTAGAAAAATATGCTTCTGTTTCCAAAAATATCGTGGACGTCCAAAATTACCATTTTCTGAGTGTTCAGCAAGAACAAAATGACTACATTGCACACAACAACAAACGCAGAAATAATTTGGAAAAACCGTGGGCCATCGTCGACACGTTACCAATCAATCAGATTCAAATTGAAGAAAGAGACAGCCGAACTATCGCTTGAAGAGAAGTATTTTGAGGAAAAGATAAGCCTATTAGAGCCAACAGAATTATCCGCTTCTAATAGAAAAATAATTTATTGAGCATAGTTTGCATCTTACCTTGGTACATTGGAAAGTGTGCAACGCGTGAAGTGAATCATCCTGGTGAAAGTATTATATAAGTGGAGCAAAGCCAACAGAATTGAATGATGTTGAAAAATGTTTGAGTAAAGAAGTTCACAAAAGAGTTTTTGAATTTGACTTATATACACTACATATACGCTTCTTTCTATACTTTTTACATATTTCATATAAATTGAAGTTTAAAATGTGGCAAATAAGAGATTCAGGGAAGAAGCTTAAAGTATTGGAGAGAAAAAAGAAGGCTGATTTTCGCGAAAAAATGGGTATAATAGTGAACAAACCCAGAGATGAAGGTAGAGGATCGTCCAACGATGGAAATATCGCACGGAAAATCTTTTTCAATGCAGATTTGAGTTCCTAAATTACAGGAATTAATGAAAGTTTGATTCATAGATGTGCAACATTGGTTCTGATGCATTACTGCCAATTGGAGAGCTGTCAAGTCCAATAACAAGGAAATGAGAAAATGTAGACTTCAGCACAGCCGGAAAGTTTCACGTACTTTGACAAATACAGATTAATATAATTAATACATTATTAATACCATTAATAAGATGTCTTTATTGTAATCTGCTTATAACTTACTAGATGATTCTTTATAATCTTTGTTATTCATTTTTTTATTCTATTATTGTTTTTTATGTTTTTTTTTTTTAACTTTGAATCATTAAAATATTTAATTATTTTTTCATTGAAAAATTTGGACTATTTTTGCTGAAAGGTTGAATTTTTAGATGGGGATGGGAATGTCCGATTATATTCCATATAACGCCACACATTACATTTACATTATTTTTTTAGAGCTTTGGAAAAAAACTTCTGCCCGCTGTCTCCATTAGAAGTATTTTTGATCGCTGCTCCATACAAGCGGAACCAGTGTGCATTGTACGCAGTTTTTGCGTGGCTGTTTCGCACATGCATTGATATGAATCCCAGTTTATTTTGGATGCTGTTATCACTTCTATAACTTTGTCGGGGTTAATGTTAGTATCCACAGTTCTGCTTACTATGGCTCCTTCTTCATTAAAGCGAGGACATTCATAAAATACGTGTTTTCTATCGACCCGCAGTCGGCGCACTCATCACTGCTATAATGCCATGCCCATATCTGTGGTGATACTGCCTGAAGCAACCGTATCCACACAGGAACTGAAATCCAAGGCACCATGTTGCCGCTGGACTCAAGCCCGAATATTACGTTTGAGCCGATGGGTCCATCTGCCTTTGGTTGAAGTTGATATGCTTGCTTCTTTTCCCATGTTCTTTACTGTTTGCGAGACAGATAGGTTCGTGCTACATCTGTGTATATATGTCCTAAGTCTTCTGTTATGTGGATGGGTGGTAACTGCCCTGATATAACACGCGCAGCTCAAATGATATTGTGCGAAAGGCACAACTAACTCTTATGGCACACAGACTGAACAGCCTGAATCTTTGTGGTTAACTTTTTTCCCTCGGCTTTCGCCTGCGTGTGTTGCAATGGACTGGCTAACATTAGAAAGAAGCATGCCGCTGCTTTGTCGGGGTCCTCCCGTATTTGCCATTAGTCGGCTTAATGCGCTATGTACCCGCAGGGCCTTCTCGCAAGCGCCTGGCAGTGTGCTGTACATGATAGCCTAGCATCAATTATAACCCCTAGGTATTTTATTGCAGCTATTGGTAGTGTGTCTCTTTTTTTCCGGGCGCTTATCAAAACCGGCTCTGTTTTTGAGCTGCTAGCTCTAATCCCATCATCTACCAACCACTGAACCTTGCGGAACTCCCGCGAAGACTGAATAGTGTTTTCATCTTTCTTCAATGGCGTACAGTAGGACCCTGTACGACAAATAGATTCCTATTAATCTCGATAGGTATCTTGGCGTATCCGGCGAGTTTAATACCTGCATTATAAGCGGCCATTTCGCTGAGTTGAAGGCATTTTTGATGACTGTTCAGTATTTCTAGTACCATGCATCCATCGCTCTCCTTCTGTGACATTGCTTGCTATTTTGGTGACAGCTGTGATAGCATTAATCATTGATCTTTCTTTACGGAAGCCACATTGGTTGTTTGATATGCCTTCCAAATTATCGACATATGATTCTAGGCGGTTCTTGATAATCCTTTCAAGGATTTTTGCCAGCATATATACCATGCAGAGGGGCCTATACGAGCTGGCTTCTCACGGGTTTTTACCAAGATTCGGGAGTAATACTAGCCGCTGCCTCTTCCAAATCTTTGGGAGTATTCCTTGTATTAGGCATGGTTTTTTTAAACTCATTTATTATTTATTGTATATTCTCTGTTCTTAGAGACTAACCATAAATACTTAAAATCTTAACCTAACTTAATATAAGTACTCCAATTGTGTTAGGACTAAGTTTGTGAATACGATCCTTTCACAAGTTCAAAGAAATGGTGATGGAACTAGGTGGTACGTCGTTCCTACGAAGGTGGGAAGTGCTGGTTACATTGAGCAGGGGTCTTGCTAGGGGGTTTAAGTGGGTTTATAGTTTTTCTGTGTACTTCCGTTTAAAACGACTATGTTCGTCTTTAATCAAAGGAATGTTTAGATCACTTTGTATATTTTAATTTCTTATGTACCAAGCTCCCGTTATTGTTCTCAGAATTTTGGACTTAGCCCTTTATATAAGTTGCTAAAACTGGCATTACCTCACTGGCTAAAATCACATAAGCCGTAATAATAACAATAAATAAATAAATAAATAAATAAATTGAATGCCATAGGTCCAGATTGGCTTTATGATGCTGTTATATAGCAGTGTGCTCGAGACTCAACGGAGATCTGTAGTTGATAAGCCAGTGAAGGTTACTTGATTATAATTTCATGAGGGTTCGTTTGGCTTCAAGATGCTTCCGCCACGTAAGGCGCCTGTCTAAGTGTAAACCGAGATAAGTTACTTCATTTGACTGCGATATTGGAATATTGTTAAGTGTAACTGTGGGACATGTACTTCTATTCAGAGTGAAAGTAACATGCTTACATTTTTGATCATTAATTTTTATTCTCCAATCCAACAACCATTTTTTAATTTTTTTCAAATGTGCTCTCAAGTTTTCAGATGTCTTTATATGGCATCGATGTGAGCTTAGTATTGCGGTGTCATCTGCAAAGGTAGACGTTAGAAGGCGATCATTTATGGGAATGTCGGCCGTGAATACCAAACATAGAACAGGACCAAGGACGCTTCCCTGGGGAGCCCCCGCCTTAATCTCGAAATCAATCGTTATGTATTCTCCGCATCTCACCCTGAATTTTCTGGTAGATAGGTATGATTGCAAGACGTTATGAAAGTTTTGTGGAAGTTGACTCTCAATCTTGAACAATAGACCCTTGTGCCACACTTTGTCAAATGCCTGAGCAACATCGAGGAATATAGCAGAGCAGTATTCTCGGTGCTCAAAGGCCTCCCTTATCTTATTAGTAATGCGATTCACTTGTTCTACAGTTCCGTGCTTCTCACGAAAACCAAATTGATGAGAAGGTATTATGTTATGTCCGCGAAGATGAGGGGAAAGTTTCAAGAGAAGTATTTTCTCGAACAATTTTGACAGGCACGGTAGCAAGCTTATTGGTGTGTATGAAGAAGCCACGGTTTTATCTTTTTCGGTCTTCGGGATCGTTACTATTAATGAAATTTTCCATGTAGTTGAAAAGTAACCAATTTGGAGCATTGCATTCAATAGCTTGGTTATGAATGCTATAGCTTACTTACGCTTGTAGTGATAGGTAAGACTTCTACTGGTAAGTTTGCAATATGATTTTCTATGGGATTTGGTTGGAATACGTTGCTTAAGTGATGGGCAAACACTGCTGCCTTATCTTCTTCACTTCGTGCCTAGGTACCTACATTATTTCTTAGTGGTGTTTCGACACTTGCGGGGTCTTTATCGAATTAGATGCCTTCCAAAGGGAGTATTTTGAGTGATGTTGACAAGATAGTTTTTCAACGTAGAGTCTATGGTCCCAACTTTAGGTTTAGTCTTCGATCTGGGGATCTTTGAGTTTGCCATTCTCTTCTCAAACGACGCTTGTCAGTGACTAGGTTTCCAATGAACTGCTTGTTGTGAAACCTCGAGCTGACGAAACTTCATAATCAGCTGGGATGTCGAGTTTTGCTACATTTGATATGATTGAATTAAATTTTTGAAGATATTCATCAATAATCCCCCCACATTCAAGGCTAAGATTTGTATCAATATGGCTACTTATGTACTTTTTGAACTTAAGCCAAGCTATTCTTGGTGATGTTAACCTGAAGGGGAGTTTCGATAATCTCGGTGATTCTAACATACAGAAAGTCACTGGAGAATGATCGGAAGACAAGTCAAAGCTTGTTTCAGCTGTTATAAAGTTTCTATCAATACCTTTCGTAACGGCGAAGTCTATTAGATCTGGTATGTTTCTGTGGGTCTATTGGCCAAAAAGTTGGCTGACCTGGCAAACCAAATCAAGTTTGCGGCGTCCATTTATCACTGTATTATATAGCTGTCTCCCCTTCGGATTTATTAAGCGAGAGCCCCAGTGCTCGTGTTCGGCATTATAATCTCCAGCAGCTAGAAATTTGCTTCCTAGGGAGTCGAAGAAGTGCTCGAGTTGACATTCCAATATGGGGAATCGCGGTGGACAGTATACAGTTGCTAAGGTCAAAGGTTTGCCTTGGCATGATAAGCATATAGAGGAAGCTTGAAGATAGTTTTTTCAGTAGTTTTCTAATAAATTGTGTTTTACACGGTTTATAATAAGAATGCCCGTTCCTCCGTGCGCCTTACCGCCAGGGTGGTTTGTTTTGTAAAATTTAAAGCCTTGTATATAGAAATTGTAATTATTTGTTAGATGTATTTCTGCAAGAAGCATCACATCTATATTCTTCTCAAATAAATATTTTGCAATTTCGAGTTTGTGTTGGTGAACACCA
>JAWNPW010001076.1:0-12508 GCA_035078745.1 Diastata ussurica
TTTCGAAATAGCGAAACTAAAAAAATATTTAAAATACCCATTGAGGTCAAAATTCAAAAATAAGGGTTAATTTTGAAGGGGCGGTGAAATTTTTTTTTTAAATTTTTGTTGTTATTATCGAAAAGTACGTGAAAAAGGCTTTAAAATGCTTTTTTGAAGAATTAAAATCGATAAGGTTTTGTCATAGTTATACGATTTGAAAAATATCAATGTCACCTAAAATGTACAAAACTCCCACCTCCCCTTATTTTTACAATTTTTTTTTTTATAAGTCATATAGGATAATAATTTACTAAAATATTAAGCCAATCCCATAACTTTTAATTTTTGACTGGAACGTTTGAGGAAGGAATATATATTGACAAAGCCACGTGCTTGCCTGTCAGCGACTTTGCCTAGTTGTGTTGAACAGCATTACTCTTCCACAAATTTCAGTTTAGCGATTGCAAGAATTTATTATCGAAATACAGGCAATTTCGTTTCCTATCAATTTGAAATTGGAAAGTGGTAAAAATTAATTTGCTATTTTCACTTAAGTGCTTATAACTTCATTATTTTACAATCAATTTTGATAAACACCCGCTCATTTTCTTTGCAATGTATATGTCGATCAGGTTTCAACATCCAATATCTTATCAAAATATTTTCAGAAATGTGACAAAGTACAGTGGTCCCTCGTTTAACGCGGTTGTTACGTTCTTAGAAAATTCCGCGTTACGTGATTCGCGTTATAGAAGATACAGGTTTTGTACAAGTCACAATTCCACATTGTACTGAAACCGAATTTTTTTTTAAATCGATACACCGAAAACGCGTTGTAGAAGTACCGCGTTATACGAGGGAGACCTGTAATTTAAAATCTTCGTTAAATTCTTAAATAATGCTTCAAACGATAATCTGATGAGAAATTTTTATTTTTATTGTTGTAACTTTAAAAAAGAAACGGCTGGTTATTAATTACTGTAGCTTGCAAATTTTTAATTCCATCTGTCTAGAAACTTGTGAACTATGGCAGAAATATAAATGACCATTATAATTTTTTTCTTGAGTGTGAACTATCATAATTTGCGTCTGCCACCGTGGACCTCAATCATATCCCATCGAACACATTATCTCCATATTGTTTCTGATTCTCACAGTTATAGTCAGCGCGTTCTAGCATAGCTTACATGTTTGGAGTCCTCTGAGCGCATACAAATACACTCTAGCTGTTTGCATTCTCTCAGTTTGTACTTTCCATGCGTACTCTCCGTACACTTAACGACTAAGTGCTTACCTGCTCACACGTTTCTGTTGTATACTTATAGGCGAAGGCTGTTTGCCTGCCTGTTGCTTACTGGCTCGCGCCGCAAACGCTAAAATTTTGGTAAATTTATATTGAAGTGTGTTTTTTATATTGTTTTCGTAGATGTATGTAGTTTGCATGAGGACATCAAGCATTGTCACAACACCCCAAATATAACAAGTCAAGCAACATATTATTAACGATTACTCATTTCTGGAACGTTGTGCTGTGTTAATTCTGTATATATTGGAACCTCAAATGATTAAATATTAATTTTGTTTCCTATCAAATATATATTGCTTTCAAATTATTTCTCGATTTTTATTGAAAAATAATGAATTGAACAATATAAGACTTGCTGCCAATAAAGAGCGAACACTATTATCAACGGATGTTAGTTCGAATGACAACGAAGAAAACTAAAAGGAACGGACGAAAATACACAAGAGCAAGAAATGTTAAAGGAGCGCTTTTAACATTTGAAAAAAGAATAAATGGAAAAGAGAAAGAGCATATTGTGGTTAGAGTTGTCGGTAGAAATCAGCACAACCACAGCAGGAGCACGCACAAGAACTAATGGCTCTTTTCATTTTCATTAGCAAATCAAAAGAAACATGAAAGAACATGAAAAGCCGTAGTGAACAGCAACAGATGCTGTGCAACAGTAAAGCACAACGGTCGTGTGTGTTTCTATAGGTGCTTTTTTCGCATAAGGTATTGCCTGTCAGTATTGTATTTGTTGCTGGCAATGATAAAAAAGTAAGCAATAATTATTTTGTTTTAAAATTTATTGTTTAATCGATTCAAGAAAATTTTGTTTTGTTTTCAATTGTTTTTTTTTTTAGCCAAAAATACAAATTTTTGTGGTTTTTTTTTCAATTAAAAAAAAAAGTGTTAATTTAATGGGTTCGATAGTTAAAAATTTTTTTTTTATCTCTCAATAGTGTACAAATATATGGCTTCAGTCCACAATCATAAAAATGCAGGAAAAAGTGTCATATAAATCACTATTCATTTTGAAAAAATTAATTGTTGTTGATTGAAATGTTTATAAATCTTCAAGGTGTTAAGTACAGAATTAAAATTATACACAGAGTTTAAATTATACACTTATATAAATATATAAATGAATAATTTAATATAACATTTTCTAAATGTTCATTAAACAATTTTTATGTTATTAAACTGCAATGTATTTCTTATTATAAAAACACGTTTTAAACATAACAATTTTATAAATGTGTAAAAAACAAAAATTTGAATATAAAAAAAAAAAAATATGTATATTGAGAACTGTGAGAAAAAAATTTTGCTTCAAATATTTTGTGAACTCTCAAACAAATATAAAGCAGTACGCAGAAACACACTTTCGAATATAAAATTCGAATAACGGTTGTTTTAAAGGACAGACGAAATCGAAACGATACATAATTTAATAATCATCGGATTTATAAATTTTGAATTGAATAATTTGCAAGGACACCAACATGTAAGTAATATTTTTTGTTATTTTTTTAAATCAGAAATTATAAAAAATCTTCTAAGTTTGATTTATTTATTTCAGAATCATGTAGAATTGTGTAAAATATTTGTATATTGACTCGTACAAAGGTGGGTTTGAGTGTTCGATCTCCCTCCTCATAGGGTGGTTTGTCGACTCTGTGAATAATGATTTTCATGATTTTATAAAGAAAGGAGTTGTCTCATGTTATGTTGTGGACTTTTATATGAACTATTTTTTTTTTTCTTTTTCATTGGGTAATGGAAAGGATTTTGTTTTCTTACCTCAAGTTCTTTTCACCAATCTAGAATTCTGCCAATTTTAAGAATTCTTCTTTCATGTTATGTTGCGGACTTTAATATGATTTAGTTTATTTCTCATTGGTACCTCAAGTTCTTTTCATAAATCTAGAATTCTCCCAATTTTAAGAGTTCTTACTGCTGTGATCGGACACTGATATGTAAAAGAATTTGTTTAGAAAACAATTAATTCTTTTACATCTCTCATCTGATTTCTGTCATGTCTAACCATCATACAAATAATGATGCATTCTTAATGGTTCATTCCATATCAAACAATTTGTTTTATTTTCCTCACAGTTAAGTTTAGTTTACTATAATTTTGTTCATTCACAGTTCTTTCTTTTCCTGTTGCTTCGCTCATAAATATGCCTTTCACAGCTCGTTCGTTCTCAGTCATTTCTGATCGCCCCGTTAGAAAAAGTTTAAGCAGTTGCTGTCATTTTTTTAGCACTACATTGTTAAACAAAGTGCTTTAGATTTCGTTTGCCTGTCTATTGTATCAACCTCAGAAATTTTAAAATCACTAGATTTTGAAAAATGAACTCGCTTACGTTTCATTCTAAACATTGATATTATTTTTCATTTACTAACGACAGTGATCGATGAGTACTGATTGACATGAATTTAGAATTCTGGTTTTCATTGCAATTCCATTATAAAATAAGTTCTGTTCAGAATAGGTCGAACTGTTGACAACTACATATGATGAACATTATTTTTGTTATTGATATCGCGGCTTCAACGAACTTAACTTTTACAATTGTTTCAGACTTTGGCTGTATTACAAATGGTTAGGATATTTAATTCCGATATTTTCCGATACCACTATGGGCTCCCACCTTCATCAACTCTACCGAGCAATGAAAGTACACCATAAGATAGATAACTTGAATAGTTAGAATATAGTTTTGTTGAGAATCTAGAACATTTCAATTATTTATTTATTTTTTTTTTTTGTGAATTTAAGACTTTTTCCGCGAAATGCCAAAAAAAAGAGTCAACTTTCGAAGGGCATTAAACAGATCCTACGAATATATTCTGCATAACTTTCTCTATTAACTTCGGTGTGTGCTAGGTAAATTTTATGCAAAATGTATTCCCAAATCATTTGAACCGTCTAATGGACTGTAATAACATTTTTCTAAACAATTTCTAAAATGATCAGTTCAAATTAAAAATATAGGTCAAAATGTTTCAAGAAAAGATTCTCAGATAAAATCTGATTTTGATGTGATGCTACAAATATAGTTATGAACAATGATACTTATTCTATTTAACTGTGCTCGAAAATATGCAAACTTCAAAACGCCATGAAAAATAAAATCGAGGTAACTTTTTTCTGTTTGTTTAATTGTCTACTTTCATTTCAGTTTTAGAAATGAGTGCTTAAGACGAGACACTGCGCTTTATCTAGAAGAAGATGAAACAACCAATAATCATTTAGTGCATCGTGTTGTTTCCTATTTTTTTTTTTTTTTTACTTTTACTTTTTTTGTTTATTGGAAACTCAGGAAACTTACAATAAATATTCAAATCTTAAACTTATATTCTTACAATAATTCGAGCCAGTGCTTAAAATATAAAATAAAAAAATTTTTTTTTTTCGTATTTTCCATATTATATGTGTTATTTGTAAGAATAAGTATAAATGTTGTGGTATATATATTTTTTTTTTTTTTTGATATTCCTAAGTCTATCGTATCTTTCCCCTTCAGTCTTTTTAAGTATTCTCGTTTGAGCAGGTCGATTACCAGTTTGTTGGGATGCTGGGGAAGTCGTTTCGAATATCTGCAACAGTGTTTTCGATGACTTCTTTGATGGTGTTTATTTTAAGATCTTCATGGATATTTTGGCTTTTTACGTACCAAATCACACGTAAATATTTTGATTAAACTCGTTGAATTCTTCCATTATTAGAATTTGAACTTGTTGCCCACAGTTGAATACCGTAGTTGTCTGACTGACTTATACAGCAATAATTTATTCTCTAGGCTGAGTTTTCGTCCAATCATCCAGTGCATATTATCAACATTACGATTTCCTTGTTCTCGCTTCATTTCAAAATGCTTCTTACAGGTGAGCCGCTTATCGAGATGTATACCTAAATAGTTTTCATCCCGTTTTCGCCGTATTGTATTGTTGTTCATCAGCAGCTGGGGGCATATGTCTCTTTTCAGTGTGAAGGTCACATGAGTGCATTCTGATTATTTCACTTTCATTTTCGACCTTAATAACCATTGTTCATTCTCCACCTTAATAACCATTGTTCTTTCAATTTCAGGTGAGCCTGCATCTTTTCTGATGATATTTTTGGGTTTTGGTGGGAAGAGAGAATTCCAGTATCGTCCGCAAAACTGGATGTGAATATACTTATATCAGCCGGTAGATCTGAAGTGAAAATTAGGTAAAGCAGCGGACCAAGTACACTCCCCTGAAGTACACCTGCCTTTATGACATGGTTTCCTGAGACGTATGATTCTTGTCTCACTCTAAACATCCGATTGCGCAAATTGTTTTGCAGTACTGCATGTGTGTTTGTTGGTAGAAGGTTTTTAATGTTGTAGAGCAGACCGTCACGTCATACTTTATCGAAAGCCTGAGCTATGTCTAAAAATATTGCAGTGCGGTATTGTTTTTGTTCAAACGTCTTTCGAATACACGAAACAATTCGGAGCACTTGTTCTATAGTACCGTGCTTTTCTCTGAAGCCAAACTGATGGTTAGGCAATATGTTCGAAAATTTTGGAAAATATTGATAGCAATCTGATAGGTCTATAGGATGTAGCGAGAGATTGGTCCTTTCCAGGTTTAGGGATCATTATTATTTCCGATGTTTTCTACGCGACAGGGAAGTAGGCGAGTTTCAAGACTGCATTCAAAATGAATAGCAGATTACGTATTGCAACTTGCCGCAATTTCTTGATTATTTCTGATGATATTTTGTCAAGGCCGGGAGATTTCTTCTGACTTAGTTTTGGTATTATTTTATTCAGATCGTTTACAGTGAAGCGGATTGGATTTGTGAGTAGAGAATTGTTAAGCGGTGGAAGGTTTTCGTGAATAATTTGTTCCTTCAACATATTTTCTAAATGGCTCGCGAATGCGTCCCCTTTCTCAGCGTTACTTTTGGCCCAGTTTCCATCTGGAAGTCGAATCGGACCATCTCTCATAACTGGTCGCCCTAAATTTCTTACAGCTTTCCATAGCGAATAGTCACCTTTCCTTGTTGCAGACATATTATGAAGATGAAGTTGCAGGTTTTTTTCCTTGTTTGCTTGCATTATTTTCAGGAATTTGTTTTGAACAACTAGCGTTGGGATTTCAAGTGTGGAGATCTATACGTTTTAACAAATTCTTTATGTATTTATACGACATCAGACACCTAAATGTGTCAAAATTTTCGCTAATAACAGATTTTTTGACACAAATTAACTCAGTGAACGGAAGTGCCGCTTTAAAGCAAGAGCTCGTATAAATCCTGTCTGTCTATCTACATAAATATCTATACATTTGAAAATTTAATTTATTAGGTATAAAATTAAGTTTTCCCTCCACTGGCATATATAGGTTCTATCATATTAATTGATCATCTTCATTTTTTAACGAATAAATTAATTAAATAAAACAGAGTAAGAGTAGAAACAATTACAAGTGCATTTGCATCTAAATCACGTACTTAGAAAATTTACTACTAATGAGTATAACGCATCCAACAAACATTCGCTCACAAGTATTTGTGTTGCGCTGTATATCACGCGACGATTTATGTTCACATAATGTCTAAGTTTATAAATAATTTGCACATAAACACAAACACAAACACATACACATACATGCTTACAAATGTTCATTACACCAATAAATTCGATATCGTCCCGTCAGTAGATCTGTTATGCACCACACTGTCTATTTATCCGTCTGCGAAATACGTTTTTGGTTTCGTTTGCTTTTTTTATCGTATCTATCGCAACATTGTCGGTCTTCTGTACACAGACGTTTCATTGTTTGTTCCATTGAGTCTAGCAAACTGTTGGCCAACTTTTTAATATTTGCGTTTCCTTTTCCTTCGCAGTCTTTTTTTCTAAGCTTCTAATTGTCCAACATTACGTTGGACCAAATTATAACACAAAAATCAAAATATCATATTTTGCATTGTCTACCGGACATGTCTGTTTATCAGTATCTCAGTGCTTGTTCACTTGTCATTTTCGCATATGAAAATTTAACAATTGTTGCATATTTTCTTCTCATCTCAATTTTTCTATTATTTTTGCTTTTCTGATTGCTGATGTGGCATTTTTTTTTCCATTTGATTTCCTATTCAAAGATGCTTTTATAATTCATAGAAAATGCTTCGTAGTTTCGAAAACATGTTCATAAATTCTAGAAAACCTAGTTCTATATTCGTTTTTATACAATTTGCCAAAGGCGAAAATGATATATACAATGTATATTATACATAATATGAGTAAAGGTAGGCTTCAATTTTTTTTTTTTTTTGATGGATCTTCTACTTTCTTCAAACAGTATACTACTTCTCTTAGAAAATTGTATATTTGTTTTTTTTGAAAAAAAACTAATTATTTTTGAAAAATTTACTACTTTTTCTTAAGATCCCACTGTAAAATTTCTTTCTGCAAGATGAACAATATATTAGTTAAATACTATAGGGTTTGCCAGTTAAAATCCTGGCGTTAATGACTTATTTTAATGGATTACTACTTACTTGGGTTTTATATAATGAAATAATGTAATTTATAATTTACATTTTTTCCGTTAAATTGAAATTTTCGGAAAATTTCGAAGTAAAGAACCACCCGCCAGAAAAATTTGAAGCGGCGAACCTAAACCACATCAATATCAACATAATCTGAAAGTATCAAGTCAATTGGACGGTTACTATTGGAGAAATTAATATATTTGAAGAATTTCGATGTTTAATACCATCTACCGGAAAAATTTTAAAGTAAAATCCTAAAAGACATCAATACCAACGTATTCTACAAGTTTCAACACAATCGCACTGTAGCTATTTGGGAAATTTTCGATTCTCCTAACGAAGAAATTCGAAACTGCGAACCTAAGCCGCAGCAATACCAACAGAAAATTCACCTTTTTGTAAGATTCCGAATGTTAAACACCACCTGTCGGAGAAATTTCAAAGTAAAATTCAAAAAGACATCAATAATAACATATCCTGAAAGTTTCAGGTCAATCGAACGGTTGCTATTGGAGAAATTTTAATTTTTGTAAAATTTCGATGTTCAGCGCCAACTACTGGAGAAAGTTCAAAGTAAAAGGAATGAATACCAACTTACCATGTATGGAAATTTCGAAGTCAATCGGGCGGTTAGTATTGGAGAAATTAATTATTTCAAAGTAAAACACAAAAAGGCATCAATATCCTGAAAGTTTGAAGTCTACGTCTAGTAAACGTCTGATTTACTATTAGAAAAATTAACCAAAAAACTTCTCTTGAACTATAATTTTTGATTTTTATGTTTTGAAACGGCCGCTTGAAGGTCGAATTATAGAAACTTTTATATTATAAATATGAGAATTTTTCAACTTTTGTCGATCGATAGATGGAGCGTCAGAGCACAATAGAATTTTTTCCTCAATTGGAATATATGTATTTATTTATAATTAATTAAATATATTACACTTATAATAATAAACTTAATTCTAAGCTTAAGAGTACTAGTTCAGAGATCCTTCGACTCGAAGGAATATATATAATTAAAAATAATTTAATATGAGTGTTGATAGGGAATGTTGTGCCTGTACACATTTCATAGAAGGAACTTATTGAATAAAGAAAGTGTGTTGACTCGGTGGGTGGGTGTTGGGTGTAAAAACTCTGAGCATTGATATTGTATATATATTTTATTTCTGATTTTGATCGTATACGGAGGATTTAACATTGGTGAATGGGTTGGTTGGCATACATCTCCCACTATGTACTTCTTTTTATTTTTCCGCAAAACATATAAACAAGAACAAAAAGAACATAATGAGTTGTTGTTGTTTCTCTGTATGTTGTTGTTGTCTTGTTCTGTCTTTTTTTATGACTGCCCATGACGTTGATGCATCAAAATCGGTTAAAACGAACTATTTTTGAATGGAATTATTCAACAAAGTAGGTGACAAAACAAATGAAAAATCTCGCATCAACCAATAGCATAATCGAAAAATCTTTGTATCGAAAAAAGTTATTATCGCTCAATAAGAACGCAATAGGGACTCCACAAGTAATTGTCGAACTATAATTGACTTTGGGATGAAATAAAATAATATTATAAAATTAATCTTACTTCCGAATGAATTGACGAGAGTTTAATAATTTTTTAATATATTTCTGAATAAAAAGCACATACACTATGATAATGGTCGCTGTTTTCGATTGTGTGTGTGAATATACCACTGATTCCCAAAAACGAGCGCACGCGCTCATATATAAGTATGCTTGTGTACGCCCTACGGGAAAAATGGTACCGGTTGACTGAACTAATAGGTCCTAAGACTGATATAATGTAAACCTATCACCGTACAGTCAAAATGGGATGCAGAAGGCGACAGTTCTATGTGATTTCGTTTCGTTTATGTTTTGTAATTTAAACAATCAAACGAAAATGAGTACGAGAAATAATGTGACGACCATGGCTCAGTGAGCTAACGCGTTGTCGACTGAGTGTCAACTTTAACGATGCTTGAGGTTCTAGTCCCACAGACGACAGAAAATGATTTTTCGAATTGTAGAAGAGTTCTGTCTCTTCGAGCACTAAAATTTATATGCTTTATAAACTAATAAACTAAATAATTTTCTTTGAAAATCTTTAGAGCAGGAAATTAGTCAAACAATATATAAGGGATAGTTAAATTGTTAGAACTTTAACTTTAGGACTTAAATTTTTTCGCACGGCAGGTGTTTTTCAACCGGTTCTGCACCAGATTATTTAGGTGCACCTCAACGACCTATCATTTGCAAGTGTCGTTTCAACCGGTCATAAGACGACATACCAAAAGGTATCTGCATGGTGTCAATTGACCCGCTCCAATGACACGCCTGTGTAAAAGTGATAGGTCGTTTTCATATAAAGGTATCTAAAGTGGGATAGGTCCCTATCACTTTAAGAAAAACTCGTGCCTGACTTAGGACAGGTTCAGTTTCCCGCAGGGCATTGACTGACGACGCGCAGAGCACTGCTAAGCTTTACACTCTTAAAAATATAAAGTGTTACATGAATTGCGGAGACCAAAAAATTCCCAAGAATTATCAAACATTTTCGCTTTGTGTATTTGCGCTAGCGAACGACACGATGTGTGCGCCATGAAATTCTTTTCGCGAGTGACCGCTTTGCTTTGCTGCACAATATGTGTAATTTGCCGACCGTGTCTGTGCGAAAAACACGATTTGTGCCGAACTCGCGAGGCAAAATTCTTCAAATAAATGAAATATGCATATTTTTCGTCTTGCCGCAAACTCACGCAGCAAGTATATCAATATCAGTAGACCCAACCAGAGTAGACTTAGTGTGTCGGTCGAAAACAGTTCTTTATTTTTGTTTTGTATACGTTTTAAACAAAAAAACATCAAAAATAATTTCGGTCGGATTGTAGCCTGGTTCGGTCGACATACACAAGCAAGCGGGTAGAAACGATCAACGGTTTTGCATTCGTAAAAGACAACACTCGCTATTATGAAGGACGAACAAAAACAAGAAAAATACAGACCGTCGCTCAGTCAGTAAATTAGAGAGGAGTGATGAGATTTGGTTTGTAGATTTGAAAAAAATGACCATATGGCGAAAGCAACAACAATACGCTGGCGTACATAGGAGGGGTACTATTTATGGAATATTTTTCACAACTTTCGATGTGGATTATCAACAAGAATGTGTCGATGAACTCAGTTCTTTGTCTGGCGAAAAAGCACCATCAAAAACCACAATTTATCGCTGGTATAGTGAATTCAATCGTGGTCGTAGTTCTGTCGCCAACGGATTCCGTGAAGGTCGTCCAAAATCGGTTGTTGTACCAAAAAACGTCGATACATTCGATTTTGCATGAACAATTGGTCGTTAAAAAGATTTGTTCTCGTTGGATCCCACATAATTTGACAATCGCTCAAAAAAAGGCACGCGTCGATTGGTGTAAGGAAAAGATTAAAAAGTTCAAACGTGGTGCTTCAAAAGACGTGTGTAAATCGTGACATGTGATGAATCATGGATATATACGTATGAACCGGAAACAAAACAGCAATCGGCCGTGCGGGTATTCCAAGACGAGCCAAATCCAACAAAAGTTGTTCGTGGAAGAAGCACAGCAAAGCAAATGGTCGCCTGTTTCTTCGACCGAATGGGTCATGTGGCCACTGTTTCGCTTGAGCAACGAAGGACGGTCAATTCTGAGTGATAGACGACCATTTGTTTGGCGGAAGTATTGGGAGAAATTCGTAAAACCAACCGCCATAGACGAATCTTTCTACATCATGACAATGCGAAGCTCTCACACATTTCGTCAAACAAGTGAATTTTTGAGCAGTCAAAACTGCGATTGCTGACTGATCCTCCATACAGTCCTGATTTGGCATCGAATGACTTCTTGTCCCCGAATATCAAAGGTAAAGTGTGTGGTCAACGATTTACGATCGTCGATGATTTTCTTAACTCATTGTAAGCAAAACAAGTAGCACTTGTACATCAAAAAGTTGTGAGTACGTTTATGCTAAAAAATGTCAAATTTTATTATGGTGTTGGCAGACTTTAGCTATTGACATTAGTGTTGTCAGTTCCTGAAATATAAATAGTACCCCTCGTATTACTGTCGGTCAGTTAGTCAGTCAGATCGACCGTTTTTTTCCTATTTGTATCCATTCAAAATATTTTAGTTGTGTTTTTTTAAGAATTAAATTTTATTTTATTTGTTACCTGCGGTGTCCGATCTGTGAGCTGATGGCGAGAGATTCATTAATCTTAAATCCTGATTTAGTTTTTCAATTCAATTGACGTTTCGATGAAGTGGTTAAGCGATCATAAACTGAAATTAAATATACAATATTATACACACAACACCCACCCACTAACTCAACTCATGAAACTAACCTTCAACACAGTTTCGTTATCATCAATTACATATACACATCCAGGCACATACACAAATATCCTTCTAAAATCGTCCTCATGTATAAAATTAAAAGATTCCTCCTATCAAATGTATATGTGCGCCCAAAATATATGTTATTATAATAATAGTTATGCTGAACACTGATAAGCTGATTCTGTCACGCTGTTAGGGGGCGCTATCGTCGATGTTGAAGTTTATTATTATGTAGCCACAAGAATTTTGCTTAAATTGCAATTTTTGTGTAGCATACTTTTAGGAGTTGTTTGAATAATTCTAATTGATTGTTTACGATAG
>JAWNPW010001077.1:0-12504 GCA_035078745.1 Diastata ussurica
TTCAAGAAAATCGGTCCACAGGTCTAGCATCCAGCCTGTATATAGTCTCATATAAACCAATGTTAACAAGTTGTCTGTCTAACAAGTTGTCTGTTAACATTGCTTCTCAAACTTTTTTCAATTTAGCGCCGTACGCAAAGATGTTATCACATCAAAAAAAAAAAAGAACTTGCAGATGGGGCACAGAGTCTGTGTATCAAATTTGGTTCGATTATCTCAACTCCTTACTAGTTTTTGCCTGCGGTCGGACGGACGGACGGACATGGCCAGATCGTTTTCTCTTTCGATGCTGATCAGAAATATATATACTTTGTTACAAACAGATACACAAACTTTATATACTCTTGGTTAAGGGTGAATCATAAAGATTAAATAAAAACGTATTTGTAACATCATCCGGAATCCATTGGACTCACCAAATGACTCTATAATCCAGAAACTTTTGGCTCAAAATCGATTTAATATATATGTATGTATTTTTCATTTTAAAGTAAAACATTCGCTTGCCATTACCCCGAACAAATTTTAAAGAAATCGTACATACTTTTCCTCACTCTTGGAATAAAAAAGTAGTAGAATGTAATCGTTATCATAACGTTGCAACTAATCATGATCGTAGAATTTAGAATTAAAATTACTTTACATATAACACAACAGTCAGAAATAACTGGGAAGTGTTATACACGGATAGAATGAATTAGAAAAAAAACTTAATTTTTAATAAATCTCATGTACTTATATATTATAACACAGTGTCGAAAACGAGGTCGGGAATTGTAAGAATAAATGATATGCGAGGAAAACAAAAGGAACACAAAAAAAACATTTCTCGTTTTGTCTTCCTTCGTGCTTGTATATTTTGTTTTTGTTTTTGTTCCACATTTTTTTGATCTAATGGACTTCTCTGCGTATAGTGGAGGTGGTAGGTATGGTCGAGTAGAACAAAACTTGTGTTATGGTTTTTTTTTTTTGCGTAACTTAACCTTCTTCCTCAAGTATCCAGTAATTTTTGATTGCTAGATTTGGCAGCTTTCAACATAAAAAACTTAGACCTTTCGAATGGTATATAGTGAATACTCTCATAGCCGGACACCCAACGCGGTGTTTTCCTGAGATGTCCGTTTATGAGAGCGGTACAAATTTTGTTATTTTAAATACTATCTTGGCACATAGCTTTAGCGAACCAATCAAAGTACATTTTGTCTATGTCAGAAACACCCGGTCTTTATTTTTATCAATTTCTGCGGTCTGTGAATTGCAAATATTGAATATTGAAAATTAAAATATTATGAACAATTGCATTTTTGAAAGAACAAAAATCTTCGCCATTTCGCAATTTCACCAATATTGTCGATTGGTGAAGTTGCGAAAGGGCAAACCTATTGATACCTAACCTATCGAGTTTTTCTTTTATATATATAATATATTTTTTTCTTGCCATTTTACGGATCTGAATCAGATAATATTATTCAAAGAATTTTTTAAAAAATAGTTGACACAAGCTAACTTTGCATGAATATGAACATTTGTCCTGAAGGGGAAATCACCAACTTGATAGGCATCGACACTTATATGAAACAGAATTGGTAAAAATGAGAACTACAAATTTGAAACAATTCTTATTTGTGTGTTTCATTGCTTTTTAAAAATGTAGCGTTTGCGTCTAGTTATTAAAGCGTCCGGTAAAAAGTATGATTTTTTGTGTAAAACAAACGTTTGTTTGTAAAAATCCGTCAATTATTGACAAAGCAATTGTTGAATTTTTCGAAAAACAAATTTTTCATAAAATTACGTTTTTGCTTGGTTTGTTCAGTATAGCTAGTCTTAAGTTCAGTACCGCTAGTTTCTCGTTTAAGTAAACATCAATACTTTGAGAATATTATACCCTTCACCGAGGGTATATTAAGTTTATGTGTCTGTTTGCAACACTCAGAAGAAGTAATCGGAGACCATATTAAGCATACATATATATTCTTGATCAGCTTCGATAGAGAAATCGCTGTCCGTTCGATCTTACGTTTGATCGTGAGCCAAAACTAGACAGAACGAGTTGAAATAAACGAATCAACTTTGGCATACAGACTCTGTATACTATATGTGCCCCATCTGCAAGTTTAAAACGTTTTGGATTGGACCATGTGTGTTTTTTTTAAGCTTTTTGACAATTTTATGGCCATAAATCCTACAAAATACAATATTTTCTTATGAAATTTGGCAAATTTATGATAATTAATGATATATCATAATGATATATTCTGTCCCAGTTTTGGGCGTGATTTGCAAAATTTTTACTATTTTAATCAAATATTTGTCATTTGAAAAGAGTTGAGTAACGAATAATGTAAAAAAATTTTCAACCAAAGAAGTTAACTTAAAGATTATCATAGAAATGTAAATATAGAAGGTGAAGTGTATTTAAGTAGTCGGTTCTAACCGACTATAACTTGAAAGCACATCTCAATGCTTGCAATATCTTGGTGAAAATGTCACTGTGTAATTCTACTTTTTTGGACTAGAATTATACTATTCGTAATCATAAAATTCTATGACTCTTATTACTTCCATCGTAATCGTAATTTTGATTACTATGTTACCTACGTTCGACTGCACTCGTAGTCTACTTTGTAGTTATATTGTTCAGATTAAATGTTAATGTAATTGTAATAATTGATGGTAATCAACTGTTCAATGCTCAGATTTTGTACATATATACGAACTTTCGCATTAGATTTTAATTCATAAATTATGTGCAAGAGTAATTTATATGAAAATTTGTTGCTTTAAATTTCACGGTTTATATAGAATTGGGATTTTGAAGAAAACAAATTATATTTTTATTTACATAAAGTAAAAAAAATGTATCGTAAAGATAATTTTCGATATAATAGCAGGTGGCTAATATTACTGCTTATATATATATATGTATATAGCAGTATTTATTTAACTAGATTCATCATATACTAACATTCATATACTTACATATGTGCATTGAAATATAGATAAATACAGTTCGGTCTTCACACCGATGCTTCTCGAGGCGTAGGCAATGAAAGAGGGGAATAGGCAAGGTATATATATTACAATTCGAGGGGCGTTACTGTCTGCAATATCTGTGTGGGTGTGTATGTGTGTGTGTGTTGTGTACAAGTTATCAGTTATGCTCTCGTTGTTGTGTACGTTAATTTGGGTGTTATTTTTGTTGACTGTTGTGGCATACATTCTCACCTCAGCTCTCCCAGCAGTTGATTTATGCTCTGTTTCCATTATAGACCTGCGCAAAAGATCCAAGTTATGTTGGAAGCGCATATTGGTTTTAATTGTTTCGGTTCGTTCCCATTCGGTTGATTTTGTTGAGGCAGGTGTCTAGATGGATTTTGGTTCGTTTGGCCGGGACTGTATTGCATTCCAAGTAAGAATAGATTTATGCAGAATTGCATTTTTATTCATTGCGACACTGATGCAAAAAATGACCTTGTAACTTCTTTGGATATTGCAAGTTTGAAAGCATTTTATTAAATTTAGTGTTTATTTTTTTCATATATCGTATTTTTTCAATTGAATATTGATTTTGTTGATCTATTTTGAATAAGTTAATTGCATGATATTATGTGATTATGAGCAATGGCAAAATCACAATCTGACTCCGAAAATGAAATAAACTTAACTTATTAGTATTTTTTATAGCTTTTATATTGATAATAATGAAAGCAAAAACCATCTTCAGATATTTTGCGAAAAATTATAAATTCATATATAGTTTCACAGCCGATAATCTGATAGAATGAGTTATATAAACTTTGGATAAGAATAGATTTTCAATTATGATCATAAATTACTTTATGATGATCTAATAGTATCCTTCTTTTCAAAATAAAAAGAATATATGTATGTATATATACGGACGATAATCTTTAAGTCAAATTCTCTGGTTGAAAAATTTTTGTAAAAAGTCGTTGCTCAACTCTTTTTTAAATGACAAATATTCAATGGAAATGATAAAACTTTTTGACACAATATTTATATCATTGATTGGTCCGATTCAAAAATGTTTCAAACTTGCAGAAGAGAAATTTCACTTGATTTTTGCAACTCATACTATCTAGTTTTTGCTGTCCACAGACGAACATGGCTAGATTAAATTTTCTATCGATGCTGATGAAAAATATGTATACATCGGTCTCCGGTCACTCCTCTTGGGTGCTACAAACAGGTACAAAAATTGGTGAATTTCGAATTGGTCGTGGAATCAGTTAGTTGTTTCAATTAGAGCAAAAACTTGTAGCCATAGATGAACTTTTGTTTTTTAAAGATTACGTTTTTTGTCTTAAAGCTGTTAGCGAATTGAAGTAGAAATGATTCGATGCTCAATTCGAACAAAATGAATTCAAATCAAACCAATTCAAATGTTTCTTTACCTTTCAAGCAATTTGTATTGTAGTTTTATTACCACAATAAAAGGGATTAAAGATCGTTACGAATTGTATTTCGATACAAAAGGGATACAATGAATTTTTGGGGTGTATATCAATCGGTATTGCGAGTTTATGTGTGTCTAACTTTGTGTTTGTGTATGCGATGCCTTTAAATTGACTGAATTTCCGCACGGATTAAATTTTGAGAATATTTTCCGCATCATAAAACGACGACAAGTAACAATATTAGAGTCCTCAACGATTTTTCACACTTCCTTCAAATTTTGAGCTCAATCACGGACACGTGCCAAAAAATAGAACAGCAAAAAAAAAAAAATGTTTTCAAGAGCACAAATTTTTTTACTAAATGCCACTAGCTCCATTATCTTCGGATTTGGAAAAATTTTTAATAAATGAATGAAATAGACGTCTCATAATTTTTTTATGTACATATAACTATGGATTCAATTGTTGATATACAAATACAAATTTTGATGGTACATTCTAATGCAACCCTGTTCATAAAGTCTTGGTTGTTAAAATAGTTTGAAACCATTTTACCAACCACAAAGAACAAGATTATTTAAAAAGAGAGTGTGTAAGTTTTTAAAATTATTTTAAACCATTTTTTTTCTTTTTCATTAATATACCGCAAAACATTAATTGTAGAAAATGGGAAATTCGAATATGCCAGACCAGAATGTTGAATATCTATTCGAATCGCCAGGCCCACTACCGTCATCTATTAATGAAACAATAAATTAAAAATTAATATTAAAAAATGGCTTGGATTTTATTTATGTCTTTATCAATCATTGCACAACTTTAAATTATTTCATAATTTGATGCTATTTTGAATGTTCAATTCTTCTTCGCCATCAAAATTTTTGGCAGCGGAATAAATCAAAATCTATTTCAATTATTATGGCGCAATTTAGAACTTCACTTTACGATAAAAAAAAATGATAAAAAATCATTCAATGTATGCATTTTGAATAAATTTTTTTCGTGGAAAGTATTTTAATAATTTTTTGTAATCCACTTGAAATGCTTAAGTCCATGGAAAAAGTTTTCCCAATATAATTTTCCAACTATTATTGCTATTAAATTCAATTAATATTAAATGTAAAAAATTCTCAGCAACCAAAATTAACGCGAAAACCAGTAAAATTGCAATTACATCATAAAAGGAGTGTGTTCTCTAAAAATTATTGTGATGAGAAATTAAGATTTTCTGCGAACTGATCGCATTTTAGCACAGCTGCTGAGAAGTTTTACAAGCACTTGCTCTAAGAGTAAGAAAGGGCTCAGAAATGATTACTTTAAACACTCGTTTGTATATTGAGTGCTATAAGTGTACCGTTGTATCCGTTGGTGAAATTAATGCATCGCTGCCATAAGTGTAACCATTGAAAACTTATAATCATATCCCAACTGTAAATACAAAATTTTTCTCAGAGGATTACTATAGAGGTGAAAAGTATATTAAAATCGGCAATTACACAATACGATGATGGATGATCTTTATTGTTGACAATTGATACATCTTCACATTTAAGTATATAAAACATATGTATATATGTAAATTACATGTTTTTTTAAAAATAGATAATTTACCAACTAATCATAATCAAGTGCATGTATTTTATGATAAGTAGATTATTAATAATGAAAACTTAAAAAAAAGTTTTTGTGTGAAAACTGTTTATTTTTAGTGAATTAGTTTTAGGTCTATATATGTACAAATATATAAATATATTTATGCACGGAGTATATTACGAAGACATTTTTTGTACTAAAAGTATATTTCAAGTACATTTGTATTGATTGGGTACCGTACCCATAATTTCCGTTTCATAAAGTATATTTTGGGGACATCATTGGACACAACAGTAATTTCGGGGACTGATTATTATGAAGTATATTCTTCTACACTTTGGACGGAACTTTATGCCGGATGACTGGTAACGATTCATTAGGTCAATTGCTCTTCGAAAAAGAACCCATTTCAATATTTCGGTGTAGAATAATGTATAAAACATTAAATTCTTTCACAAAATATTGTCGATATGGCAACGTTCTGATTTGGAACAGTTTGAATGAAACATTATATACTTTCATCTTAACAGTTATTTAAGGGACATTTTTTGTGTTAGCGCGACTTAAAATATTATCGAGCAGGGAGGTTAAAAAATATGAATGACAGATATTGAAGCGTATTGAAAGCTTCTTTTGAAATATTTAATCATTCACTCATTTTTAGTCAATCCTAGTCCACGTACAAGTAATAATAAAAAAATAAATAATAAAATTGCTGTTGTGCCCAATGAGTAAAAAGTTTAATAATGGCCTATGGAGCTTAGGAGTTCGAAATAAAGTCGAAGTTTCACTGAATTCGACAAAAGTTTGAACTTCCTTATCGTTGCATCATTTAATATTGTTACAAAGTTCCACAGGAAGGAAATGTTCCCAAAATATACTTTATGACAAGAAAAATGGCGTTTACTGACCACCACTTCATCACTATAATGCGAGCTGTGAAAATGCGGTTTTTCATTTTTCCGATAGTAAAGCGGACCAATTTCCGCCAGACTGCATCATAACTCTTGGATGGCGTGGAACTCCGGTTTCGCTGCTTCGGAATGGTATGTCGGTATTTTCCAGTATTTTTGCATTAAATCTCTGAAATCTATGAAATACTGAAATTGAAAAAAACGAAATCTTTTCACACAAAAAAATTTTTAGGTTTTATTTTTCAAATTGCAATAAATAAAATAATCGTGTTTTCTCATTCGAAAGGGAAATAAAGCGTATTAGGCAATTGCACCCCATCTGGATTAGGTTGTATTGGCTCCCTCCTTTAAGTCAATGCAATGAGATTTATTTTACGCTTGTGTTCAAGGATCGGTTATACATAAAAAAACATATAAATAGATTTTATCTTTTCCTGCCGTACATCACACACTCGATATCAATACCAGATAGAGGAACGGGAATCTTTTTGTTGTGTGTTATTTCTCTATTGATAGTAAGTTGTATTGATTCTTTTTTACTGATGCAATTCAGTCATTTATCTTGGATGCTTATTTAATTTCATCCCGATCACTTAATCCTCACATCACGGATCTGTAGTTTTTGCTGAATTGTGAGTTGGTAATAGAATTATATTTTGTAGAATTATATTGTGTAGTATTATAAATTTATGGTAATTGCATTCAAAATTTAAATTTTTAAGTCATTATTTCTTAAATCTAAAATTCTTTTCCCATTATAGTGCCTGTTAAAAAAATAACTATACAATATATAGAATTAATTTCCAAAATCGCTGTATTAATAATAATTTTAATAGAATTATTATACCATTCAACAGGTTGAATACTATATTATATTTGAGCAGATGTTTGTAACTCATAGAAGGAAACGTCGGAGACCCCACAAAGTCCGTCTGTTGCTACGCAAACTAGTCCCACAGTTTTAGAGCTATTGTGCTGAAATTTTGTACATAGTCTTCTAGTTACCATAAGCTGCTCACCGCCAAACAGCGAAATCGTGTATCCAAAAATCGCGGATCGAGTTAATTCGAATTAAAGTGTCGTGTTAATGGGGTAAGTGGTTACTATCACACTTATGTTGAATGGTATAGAAGCTTCGGTGCATAGCGAAGATACTATTGCTTCTTTACTGGTTTTTAATTTAATTCGCAATCAGAAATATTTTTGATGTGATAACATCTTTAATTAACATCGTAATTAATCGACCTGGTCGCTGCCACTTTGAGCCTATCTTCTTGTTATAAAACCATGGAAGAGGCAGAACGTAGCATGAGGATGAAGGAAGAAGAATGGAGCAGAAGCCTTTGCTAAAAAAAAAATTAATACATATGTTTATACAAAATAAAATTGTATACAACTATAAAAGTTTTTATTCATGTCTTTTAAAATTAAAAAAGAAAATATGGACAATCACTAATGTACTTCGAAGATATTTAAGAGCAAAGCATGAAAATAGAAATTAATCTTTTTGAAAATTATCATTTGGATAAGCCTCATTCAATTTCTGCATACACAATAGACCGAAGCAGAAAGGACATGCTTTGAAGATTATATTTCCAAATTTTGAGATATAAAAATAAAGCCAAATGGTACGGCAAAACCGAACTAATTCTCTCGCTTTAAAATGAAAATTATGAATATAAATTTTTTTTTTGCAATGTCGTACATATTGATAATGGTAGTTATCTTGGGTGTTATTTCGGGTTGTGATAGTTAAAGAAGCTAGAATGGATATTTCTATATGCTACCTTTAAAAATGTGTACAAGTCAAGTTGGAAAATTTTCATGACCGAATGTAACTATTTGGCGGCAGCCGAGCTTCGGCACATTTTCAAATGTTATCAAAAATTGAAAAAGTAGTAACCTTTCATATTTGGGTATTTATCTAAGAAAACATCATGAATGGACGAAATTTAACTGTTTGAAGTTATTTTCCAGAAAAAGAATTTTTTTTGGTTCTTTGCCCTACAGTTTCACGTGCAAATAGGGCATGAATCTTTATTATTTTACAGCAGCCATCTCTTTGATTATAATTATTCAATATGCTATATTAGTTTTCAATTAAACTTTGCACTGCCCCTTAAAAGGCAAACCGATTTTGGTTTCCACTCTTTGTTGGCCGAACATTTGCCAAATGTGTTTATATTTTGGCGGTCGGATTTTGATTACAATACTTTGCCTATACCGTACGGGCTCGGAAATTGAACAGAATAATATTATTTTTTGAAAAATAATTCACTGTTTATCAATAACGATGGACTTTTTATTCATTGTAGAACTTTTCTCGGATGATTTTCATTTAATGCAACTTAACTTGTCAATTTGTGTCGAACAAAACCTTGATCCTTATCGAAATCTATTAAGATTCATATTCCACGCACACGAAGCATTTTAAAACTTCAGAGAGTCCCCCTAACTTATGCCGCCGTGACGCAGTCAAAGTTAAATCAAGTGTTAAAGACAGATGGATGAAAGAATGGTTGTCCTTCATATGTACTATAAGCACATTTTCAGATGTATCCTTTACTTGCTTATATATGTTTACCCTTTTTCTTGTAATGAAATTTTTTACACAATCGTCGCTGACTTGTTTTCTATTTGTTTCGTTATACGTTTTTCTGTTTTTTTTTTTTTTGACTTAATAACGAAATAAACATACTTTATCCGTTTTTGCGAGAATTTATGGTTTCTTAAATGGGAACGGATGCGTTGAAGAAAATATGGAAAATAATGCGGCAAATTGGAAAAAAAAAATCTGCTCGAAAGCAACAAACGTGTTTCTTTCCGCCTTTCCTCCCCTTAACGACTATTCGCTTTGGAAACTCAAAAAAAATTTTTTTTGAGAGTTGTGGTTTCTATTGAAATTTTCTTTTTTATGAGAAACACATTGACTAGTTTATGTGTGTTTAGGATGAACCCACACGCATACATATTCTATTGATAAATGGTTAATATTTGTTTCTTACAAAATCTATCATTGATTATTTTATTTATGTTTTCAATTATTACGATGGCATATTTTATCATGGTTCAGAAGCGCTTTAATCATAACAATTCATATTTAGTCATCGAAATGTCCAGCAACCGGTACTCCTGCTTGTGGTGGTATCACATTGTGCATTTTGTGCGCTTCATGAAATCGAACACTTCTAGATCTGCTGTACATAGGTTTATTCCTATTCAGCATCAAAAACTAGCCATGCCCTTCTCAGGCTATTGTTGTGTATACTATGTAGTTCCAGAGGTTTACAGCTATTGCGATGATATTTAGTAGAAAGTCTCATTATTATCATAAGCAGATCAAGATTCTTCATATGCATTTATTTTAGTTTTGAACTCTAATGCTAAAATTGTATTCGTCGCTTTTAATTTTACAAGGATTCCTGTTGCCAAGGCGAGGGCTAAAATAGAAAACACCGATTATATGTGAGGATCTAGTTTTCTAGAAGTTTGCTAAATTTATAAGAATACCACCCACCACCAGATAGAGGCGTTCCACATGGCTCGTTCCTTTTATTATCTCCTCATTAATTGTTTTTCACATTTCTACAGAAATTCATGTGTAGGTATTTATGATAATCAGATATAAAAAACCTCCCGAAAAGTTTTTACAAGTTGACAAAAATGAAAACAAAATTATACATTAAATATAAACATTTAATTTTTTCAATCATACATTCCTTAAACTGTTCATACCATTCATCGATGGTATATGAAGTTAGTGTATTAATTTGTAACACAAAGAATTGCTGTCCCTCAGTCCATTCGTCAGTTCGAAAGCAAAAGTAGATAGATAGTAGAACGTTAGTATGTGCGCCCCATCTGTAAGTTTAAAAAATTCGAACTATTTTTTTGAGTACACCGATGTGATTTTGAAATCACTTTTATGGCTATAAATCTTACAACATTTTATTATAAAATGTGCCAAATTCATGCCAATCAACGATTGTGTCCAAAACTTTAGTTGTCCTTCATCTTTCCATCATTTTAAACAAGTAGTTGACATTTAAAAATAGTTGAGCAACGAACTTTTTACTAAAATTCACCATCTAAAGAAGTTGACTTAAGTTTTACCATCTAGATGCGAATAACGAAGGTGAATGGTATATGGTATATGGTAAGGACTCGGTTCCAACGGACTATAACATATATTCTGGTTTCAATGATGCAATTTTAAGATTTATTTATTGAAAAAGACAATGCAAGATTAAACTATATATATGGGCCATTCCATGGCAAGTGGTACCAAAATTTAAATTGATGTGAAATTAGAACAATTTTTGAAAATTTCTGGAAATTTTCCTACCGAAAAAAATTGATTTTTGGAAATGAGGTTCGATCGGTATTTTGACGCTTTCTCATCATAAAAAAAATAAAAAAAAAAAAATTTTTCACCTTCAAAAATACAGGTGAAAAAAAAATTCAAGTTTTCTTGGAATGGCACCATTTTTTTTTTTATTTTTTTTTTGAAAGCTTATCGTTTTTACTTTAAGATAGAAATGGTTCTAAGGTAGGCCGAGACCTTTTTATGAATATTATTGAATTTTATAAAGATATATGACGACAAAATATGATGTTTTTTAACAAAATTTGAATCAAAACAATCATTTTTTGCCTATCTGTTTCTTTTAAAAATAATAATGATAATAATAATTATAAAAAGATCTCGGCCCACTCTAGAACCTTATTTTAAAGTAAAAACGATAAGCTTTCTAAAAAAAAAAAACTGGTCCCATTCCAAAAAAACTCTAATTTTTTTTTCACCTGTATTTTTGAAGGTGAAATTTTTTTTTTTTTCTTTTTTTGTTATGATGAGAATGCGTCAAAATACGAATCGAACCTCATTTCCAAAAATAAATTTTTTTTGGTAGGAAAATTCCCAGAAATTTTCAAAAATTCTCCTAATTTCACATCAATTTAAATTGTGGTACCAAAGCTTTGCCCCATATTCGTGATCAGCATTGATAGAGAAATCGATCTAGCCATGTCCGTCAAAATCAAAAACTAGAAGTTGTGATAATCGAACCAAATTTAGTACACAGTCTCTGAATATGCAAGTTCAAAGCGTTTTTGGATCGACCAACTTTTCGAGTACCGCCAATACAACGTTGTGTATTTTGTGATATTTTTGACACTTTTATGGCTACGAATTCCACAAAATACATTATTTTTTTATGAAATTTAATAAATATTCTGTCCAAAACTGGGCCCACTTTCCACCATTTTTATTGAATATTTGTAATTTTGAAAGAGTTGAGCAACGAACTTTCAACAAAAATTTGAAACCAAATAACTTAACTTAAAGATTTTCGTCCAAATGCAAAAAAAAAAGGTGAATGGTATTTAAGTAGTTGGTTATAAACGTCTATAACGTCCTTTCTGGTTTTGTCTGATGAGAAGTTGTCGCAACTATCCAATATAATATAATAATGAATATATGTATGTTAGGGCGAGTTAATTTTTTTTTTTTTTTGATGAAGCGTATAGCAAAAACGTAATCTATAGGTGATTCTGAGAAATTTTGCTCAAGAGACCATAGC
>JAWNPW010001079.1:0-12501 GCA_035078745.1 Diastata ussurica
TTCAATTCTTTGGTTAATTGGTTTAGCTTGGTTTTGTCTTCCGGTGATCTGGTGATTTGCCATCTCTTCCTTAGTCTCCTTTTGTGTTTTATTTTTTCTTTGATAATGTTTGGAACTTCATAGTTACTTATGGTTTGGTTAATTGATTCAGCTGCTGCGTCAACTATGTTATCGTTCAGATACGCTATTGCACTTTCGATTTTATCTCTATTTTTTAAAGAAACATTGTGGTCTAATCGTATTTCTAATAAATCTCGGAAATTATTCCAGTCTGTTTTATTAGTGTAGATATATTTGTTCTTCAACGTTAATTTAGGCGCTCTTTGGTACGTTAAAATAATAGGCGAATGGTCCGATGATAGTTCGTAGCTTGATTTTATTGACAGTTGTGCTTTTTCACGTTTTTTGTTATGAAAAAGTCAATCGGGTTTTTTCTTTGGGTCGGTTGGCCAGTAAGTTGGTTCGGCAGTACTTATGTAGTTACTATTGTTGCTATTTATCGCGTCCAACAGTTGATTTCCCTTAGCATTTGTCAATCTTGAACCCCATGCTGTGTTTTTGGCATTCATATCTCCTCCAGCAATAAATCGGTTTGAAAGAGTTTTCAAATATTCAGAATATTGCACTTTTGTGTTATAATGTTTTGGGGGGCAATAAATTGCTGACAACACCAATTTGCCATATAAGTCGTCGATGAAGACTGACGTTGCTTGTAGATAGTCTTTTCTATATCTCTCCAGTTCTAGGCACTTAATATTTTGTTTTATAATTATCGCTGTACCGCCGTGTCCTCGGTTATCTGGATGATTTGTTTGAAATATTATATAGTTAGGTATTTTAGTGAAGCTTTTATCGGTGAAATGAGACTCAGAAATTAACATTACGTTTATAGAATTAGCGCACAAAAAATTTTTTATTTCCAGAGCATGTTGACCAACTCCGTTTGCATTCCATAACGATATCTTTAGATTATTTTGTTTGATCATTTAGCTTAGTGACTAATAGAGTAATGATATTCATCATATTACACATTTGCGACATTAATTGTGTCATCATCTCTTTCAGTTCGGCGAAGTCATTTATTTCAGGATGTGCAAGATTATTTTTGGGTGCAGTATTTATAGCTGCAGCTTGTGCATACGTTAGATTGGGTACGATTTGTTCATGTCGGACAGGTTGATCATTTGGTAGGATTTGCTGGTTTTCTGAAATTGTTGTCGGATCCTTTTTCCTTAGTGTAGGAAAACGTTTTATTTGCATTGCTTTATATACCATGCAGCCTTATAGTTGGCTTTATGTTTCTCGCCGCATAACGCACATTACTTTTTTTGTCAAGAGAGCAATCAGCGGTTTTATGTCCTCCAGCACATTTAACGCAGACCGCATTCTTAGTGCAGAAGTTTTTGGTGTGCCCATATTTTTGGCAGTTAGTACACTGGTGAGGTGGTTCAAATGATATTTTGCAATGCAGAAGATTTGAAACAGAATAAAAATCCGTGTTGTTTGAGCTGGTTTTTAGTTCAATTGAAAACAGTGGAAGTGGTTTCTTGGTGCCATTTTGAAAAATGTTTTGTATATTCGTGACTTCATGTACTAACCCAAACAATTCATTTTTAATTTCTTCAGTATCTGTAGAGTGATTCATGTTCCTCAATATGACTTTGAAGCCTCTTTGTTCTTTGGGCTTAAAAGTGTAGAATTGTGTTTGTTTCTCTTTAAGGAGTTTTAAGATCGCCGTATAGTGAATAGATTCTGAGGGTTGAATTTTATTTTCGTTACTACTAAGAACTTTAAGTTCATATACAACATTGGCAATCGAATTCAGTGCCTTTGTTAATATGTTGATGTTTTGAACATTTTGAACATATATTGGTGGTGGTTTCGGTATCTTTGCGACAATTGATTGAGCCTCGCGATTCGTTTCTATATTATTATCTAATTTAACAGTATCATCCTCAATAATGAGCGTTGCAAATCTACTTGTGTTATTAGTTTCGCTGTGGGCATCGAACATGTTTGAAGATGTAGGATCGCTTAACCAGTATGATGTTAAAGTTTTTTGGTTTGATGTTTGAGACTTAGCTTTGTGTTTTTTGTTGCTATTTGGCGTATTAGAATTTTTCGGTGCGCAACTCACCGAGCTCGTTAGCTCGCAACTCGCCTTATCGTTTGCATTGTTTTGTTTTGTTCGCTTTGTGCATTGAGATGTTCGCTAGATGACATGCATGTTGACATTATCGGTGGAAGCGAAGATTTTGACGAAGTTGTTGTTGTTATTGTGTTTGCTGTTGTCACTGTTGAAGTTGTTGCCGTGGTTGTGAGAGTACTTACTCTGTTTGAGCCGAGCGATAATGTGGAGTACGTTGAGTTTGATGCAGTTCTTGGAGCCGAAGGCGTTAGTAAAAACGTTGGTGAAGCGCATTGATAACGATCTTGTTGTTGCACCGTTCTCGATGTTTAGGAGTAGAGCAGGAGAGCAAGATTTTGCTCTCTCTGGGCTTGTTGTTAGTGTAGATTTATTTTTTGATGTTGTTGCAGGTTTATTAGAATTGATATTTGCGTTGTTTGTATTGTTGTTGTACCATCTGATGATAGCCTACGCTCTCGCAAGTGAGCGTTACTCATATTTTCACTATTTAGGGTTTTATGTTTCCGTTTTTTCAACTGTTTAGATCGAGAAAATAGATATTCTGTAAGATATATTTAGAGTTATATTTTCCACTTTGATTGAGCGTCCTGTCGCTAATATTATCACAATTCGAGTATTTATTTTGCTTCTTAACACAAAACATAAGATTTATCACTGCATAGCACTTTGATATTTTTATAACGCATTCTATCTTGTGGTACCATGTAAATATGGTCTTTCAAAATAGTCATATGCCTAATACACCGTCAACAAGTAGACTTGCTTATTGGTGGATATCTGTACCCCCAAATTTTGTTAGATGGTGTGAAACTTCACGTTTTAGGAACGTTGATGGCTCAACAAACAGTGTTTGGATGGGTTTTGACTGGACCTTGGAAGCCACCCTCCATATCAACGTTTTTTACTAATGTGTTTTAATTAGATGAAGTTCCCAATGAAGAAGAGACACGATCATGTCGTCGTCATGTTGCTGCTATCGAGTGTCGCATTTGTGGAGGAGCCCTTGCACTACGAAGGCGTATCAAATTTTTAAAAATGACACATGAAGAAAAATGGCGAGCCGTTGCGCACTATGGCCATTGTTCCAGCTGTTTATTCCATGATCACGCATGGCGCGAGTGTGGTAGTAAAGGACGCTGTCGACATTGTGGGAAACAACACCACACTCTCCTTCATCCCGAAGAAACAGTACTCGATGCTCCGTCTGGATCGAATCAAAACGTTTGTGTCAGGCCTCATTCGTCCCAACGTATTAACCACGATAGGAGGCCTCGTTCGCCCCGACGTGACAGTTTAAACCATCTCGTCATTGCTACGACTTACTCACCCGCAGGTATGCAACCCGACAGGAGGCCTCGTTCGCCACGTCGTGGGGACGACTTAAATCATCACATCTGTGTTAGGCCTCGTTCGCCCCGACGTGCAACACCCGAGATTCCATTTATTTTTTTTTTTTTTTTTTTATTTCTCATCCATCTATTATATATATATTAAATATTGTTTTTTATAACATAACAACATGAAAAAAAAGAAGAAAAATTATCCTATGATCACTAATCTTAAGAATTAATTAAGAAGTTTAGATTTGTAAAATTTTGTGTATATTTCAGGAAAATGAGTAATTTAAAAAACGATGTGGAGGATCTGTTGTCGTGTGTCGACTCAAGAGCCTTCAATAATAACATCAAGAAAGCTGAACCCGAACCATCAATTTGGCTTTCGAGTTCATCGCTTGGTGAAACAGATAGACGCTGATAAAAATGCAAAAAGATACTGTTCCAGTGTGTTCATTCATTCAAGCATTCGATAAAGTGGAAACAAAACTTTTTTACCATTTCTACAAAATAATGAACGATTATCTAAAAAATCATCAAATTATTGTGAAATATGGTAATCAATATTCGTCACCAATAAAGATATCGGCAGGAGTTCTGCAGGGACCTTGGACCAACATTATATCTGCTATATACAGCGGATCTTCCACATACAGTTGGGACTCCCCTAGCCACCTTTGCAGATGATACCGCTATTCTTGCATCAAGCATCCACCCACAAATAGCATCAGCTCATGTACAAACAGCTCTAAATATATTTGAAAAATGGTTGAACGAAACTAAAACAGTGAACGTTACTTTCACTAATAGAAGAGAAACATGTCCACCTGGAACTCTTAATAAGCTCAAGAACAATACTCCGAATACTTCGGGCTGCATCTGGATCGAAAGCTTCAATGGAAAAAACATATCCAGGAGAAATCAAAACAGCTAAGATTGAAACTAAGAGAGTACTACTGGTTAATTAGAAAAAATTCCCAGCTATTCATCGAGAGTAAGCTGCTAATATATACGGCGATACTTAAACCAATATGGACATATGGCATTGAGCTCTGAGGCTCTTCGTGCAACTCTAACATAGATATACTGGAGAGATTTCAGTCAAAAGGATTACATTTAATCGCAAACGCACCATGGTACGTAAGGAATTCTACCATTGCATGTGACTTGAAAATAGCATCCGTTAGAGAAGTTATAGCAGAAAATTCTAAAAAATTCCTAGCGCGACTTGGAAGACATCCGAACGAACTCGCAATTAGGCTTCGAATTCCTGCTACCCATTATTAGCTTTTCGAACACTTTTGACAGTGTCGGAAGTAAACAAATGGGTTTATAAGAAGAGGCCTGGCAAGGATCTTTCCCTGGTTTCGGTATAAGGATAACTTGTTTCACACTATGCGTTACACTATGCGTTTACACGTCCGCACCTTACGACAATTGTAATGATACCCGAGGTTACATGAATGACACAAAAATATTGTTAAAGTATAAGTATTACACCACGCCTCTAGATCTTCGTATTTTTGCAGTTACACTGCAAGGCAGGTGGCAATGTTTAGGCCAAAACGCATTTTATAGGATAATTGAAGATATTTTATTACTGATTACATTTAATAAGCTAAGGCAAAATCTTTATTGTATAAAAAATAGTTAAATTCCTTCTCTCACGAGCTTTTCTAATTTGAATATGAATTTTGTCATTTCTTGATATGTTATTCAGTAGTCGATAATCAGCACCCCAAGTAAATAGTTAGTTTTATAAATATCACCCCGAGCAATTGGATTATTTTAATGGAAAGTGATCTGGAAGAAGTGAAAATAAACATTGAATCTAATTTCAATAACGCTAAATTTGTGGATGCGTTTTCATTTTCTTTTTCTATATATTGGTGAAAGCCTTTGGAACAGTTGGGTGTTTGATTTCCGCTGACCAGCTCTAAAAGTGTACATTTGCGCGTTGGATTTTTTGGTTACTCTGGAATTCACCCACTCTTCAACTGACGCTGCATTTACCCGTTGTGAATTTTACAATGGTATATTCACTTTGTGAAGATTCATGTAATGCATTAAAGGAGGCATCGGAGACCCAAAAAGTATTCTTGATCAGCATAGAAAAAGAAATTAATCTAGCCAAGTATGTCTATCTGTCTATCTATCTGTCTGTTTGTATGCAAAATAGTGCCGCAGGTTTTGAGATATGGAGCTGAATCTTCATGGAGTCTTCTTTTATGTCAGTTCAGTTCACCCGAAAAACTTGGCAGGATCGGATCAGATTTACATATAGCTGCTATACAAAAGTATCAAAATCGGTCGCAAAACCCATTATATGGAAACTTTTTCATGCGAAAACATCTTAGCGTACGGGGCTAAATTGAAAAATGTTTGAGAAGGACTGTTAAAACTAAACAAGTTAGACACTTCACAGAGCATTGATGATATGAGATTGTAAACAGGCTGGACGCTAGACCTGTGGACCGCTCTTCTTGAAATTTGAACAGCGTAAGTCTGGCTATCAGGAGGAATTTATCAGCTGTATATAGTTTCATACATAAAGTGGGCGTCGCCGCTCCTATGCAATATGAAAACCCATTTTTTATGTAAAAATGAATGACTCCAGGTTTGTACTCTTTGTACTCCGAAACCAACCGTCCGATTGATTTGAAAGTTTCAGGATATGTTCGTAGTGAAGTCTTTCCGGTTCGGACTTCAAAATTCTCCCGCTAGGTGGCGCTTAACATCGAAATTTCATAAAAAGGTTAATTTCTCTCATACTCACGCTCCGATTGACTTGAAAGTTTCAGGATATGTTGGTAGTGATTTCATTGGGGTTCGTACTTCTAAATTTGTCCGCTAGGTGACGCTTAACATAGAAATTTTGCAAAATGGTTAATTTTTCTGATACTAACCGTCCGATTGATTTGAAAGTTTCAGCATATGTTAGTAACGACGTCATCGAAATTTAGCTTCTTTACTTTTTTTTAAATTTTGAACTTTTTCTGAAAAATTTTAAACTATTATTTGAAAAATTTTTAACTTTTTTATTGAAAAATTTGAACTTAATTTTAAAAAATTTGAACTTGCTTAGAAATAGTTTGATCATTTTTCTGAAAAATTTTTAACATTTTTTTAAAAAATTTTTAACTTTTACCTGAAAAATTTTCAACTTTTTTTTTGAAAAATTACTGTATGTTATCACATCAACGTTCGGCAGTCCTTTTACTCGCATAATTTTTTTTTTTTTTTTTTTTTGAATACATAGAGTTTTTTTTTATTGAGATTTTTCCATGAAATATTATTATCATTTCCATCAGATAGCAAAAAACAAAAAAATTATCAAGATCGGATAATATTTAGATATAGCTGCCATAAAAGGTGACAATTTCGAGAGGCATTCTTCCTCTTCTTTTTTTTTTTTTTTGCACGGAAAACTTTTTTGTTTATGGAGATTTTTCCATGAAATTTTAAAAATAAAGTTATATTATCATTTCCATTAGATAGCAAAAAAAAGTGATCAAGATCGGATAATATTTAGATATACCTGCACTACAAAATTTTTTTTTTATACCATTCAATAAAGGTGAAAATGGTATATTAACTTTGTGATGATTCTGGTAACGCATTAAAGGCGGAATCGGAGACCCCATAAAGTATATATATTTTTCATCAACATCGAAAGAGAAATTAACCAAACTTTGTCTCTCTTCATGTCTTCTATTATCAATGCCATAACATTGCATGGAAAATTATTAAAATCGGATGATATTTAAATATACCTGCCGAGTTCTTTTTATACCATTCACCAAATGTGAAAATGGTATATTCACTTTGCGACGGCTCATGTAACGCATTAAAGGAAGCACCGGAGACCCCATAAAGTATATATATTCTTGATCAGCATCGAAAAAGAAATTGATCTAGCTATGTCTGTCTGTCTGTCTGTCTATCTGTCTATCTATCTGTCTATCCTTTAAAAGGCGCCACTGTACAGGTGGGAATGTGTGATCTTTAATCACTAAACCCATACCTCCGCCTCGAACTTCGTCCTTGTCGTGAACCCCGCGGAACCGCCGTCAAGCAATATTTCGCGGCGAGGGGAATAGCGTTAAGCTTGAAATCGGGGTGGGAAGTTATCGTCTATGTACATTGCATGCTTCGTTAGAACGCTGTACCTGTCGTTCGTCACGAAGTCCGTTTATGGGACATTTATCGTGCTATGATGCTGCGCAGGCGCTCAATTCTACGTAGTTCCTCGGTCGTTGTCTTTGCGAAAGTGCAAACTGCTTCCCAGTTCGCAATGTTCCTCAGCATAAGTGCTGCTAAATTGTCTGGGGATATCGCCTCGCCAAGTCATGCCGTCAACTTCTGTCTCCCACGCATAAATCAGTGGCACCAGAACATCACATGTGCAGCGTTTTCTATAGTGTTTCCGGCGCAATACCCACAGATAGGAAACGTCGCGCGATGGAAGCGGTAGAAGTATGCTCTAAAGCACCCGTGACTACTCAAAATCTGCGTCAGATGGAAATTAACAAAACCATGTCGCCTATTGTACTAGTCTTCCAAGCTGTTCCATCGCGTCTGCCATTCATCAAGAGTCCTGGCGCGGGCTCGTATTCTTCGGGTTTGCGGGTCATTCTCTTCGTTGCTCGTACTTGTCGGTAGACTTATCTCCTGCACCAGCAAGTCAATTGAGATCGTACTAGATAGAACTAGCGTGGCGTCTTCGGATACCATTCACCTCAGTGCCCCGAGTCTAATGACTGACTCCAGTCCTCTCCGATATGCTTTCCGTCGCATCGCCTCGGCCCAGATAGTTACGCCGTATATTATGATAGACCGCACAACGTTAAGGAGGAGTTCCCTCCGGGCCTGCCTATGGCCCTCGTTATGCGCTGCTCTATTGTGGGCGTATTCGAGATGTGGCTTGAATGTTAGCCGGCCGTCGAGTATTACGCCAAGGTATTTGATATATGGCTTGGACTCGATGACCGAGCCGCACACGTTTATCTTCGCTGTTTCCAGTAACTCCGACTACTGATCAGCATCGCTTCCGTTTTGTGCTCCAGCAAGCACAACCCCATGGATATCAAACACCCAAAGACTGTGCTGATCGCCGCGTTGCAAGCTGCCTCCACCTCGCTTATGTTTTCCGCTGTATTTGCCTTCATCGGTGTCATACTTCAGTATACGTTCTGTGCAGTAGTTCGAAATGAAGTTGCACAGGTAGCGTGGTACCTTAAATGCCGTAATAGCCTGCGCTATTTTGTCCCAGTTAGTGGAGTTGAAGCATTTCGGATAACCAGTGTTGCCACCAGACAGTACCGTTTCGTACCACCTTTCCACCGTCTGCCCTCAATGGTCGTACGTGCAGTGCTCACGACGAGTCGGATAGAGTTTTTGGATTTTTGATGGCCGTGGCTGCAAGCCTGACTTCCTCTGCATCTACCAGGTGCAAGTGCTATGTCTCGTCGACTATCAGCTATCTCTTGGCGTTTGGCTGCTGTGGGAATAGCGTTCTCACTATATTGCCAAGTAATCGAGTGTCTGTGGGCGCTGGTCTTCTATATGCGTTCAACCTATTTATCACGAGTTTGTATGCTGTACCACATGGTGTGTCATCTGCCTCATCGCAAAGCTTCTAAAAACATTCGCGTTTGCTCGCTTTGATTTTGTGTTTAAGCACTTTCCTCAGTACCCGATGTCGCTCACGGAATTCGTGGAATTAGCCATGTCCCTCGATATCTGGTAGCGCCTTCTCATTCGGTTACACTCAGTACGCTATGTCCGACGTCCACCAGTAGACTGGCTCATGTTGCTGCTTACACGTCCTTTAAGGACGCATTGCTGCATCGCAGGCCTGTGTAGTGTAGCATGGCCTGTATTACCGTTTCTTCTGCATTGCCTGCTACGTGCAACTCCCCCATCATCGCTTCGTGGATGCCCTAATCGAGAGTGTCGACTCTGTATATATTCCGGCCTCGATTTGCTTCAATCGACTGGCTTCGCGTCTAGGTCTGCATACTGCATTCTATTGCCCTGTGGTCGCTATGTGTATAGACTTCGGTAAGCTGCCAAGTGAATCGTCCGACCAGCGAACTGCTGACGAAGGTCAGATCGATAATCGAGCCATACCCCGCTGTACTGAACGTGTGCTCTGATTTGTCCTCCAGGAGCCGCAATCAACTGCCCAAGCGTTGAAGTCGACCGCTATTATTATCGGTGTTATGCCCCTTACGTCGTCAGCTAATGTGTCTATTGTATCTGAAAATTCTTGCAAAGACACTCTCGGCGCGAGATAGCAGCTCACCACCTGTATGCCTCCAACATCGGCCCGAACAACGCCGCTGTCGCGTGTGTGTGGTCTTATGTGGAATGGGATCGTTCGGCAAGACCAAATTACAGCCTTGCCTGTGTTGTCCACATAGCAGTCTCCATGTAGGCTGCCCGAGTACGGTTCGCTCAGCATAGCAATGTCGATATTTTTTTCCCGGATAGACGGTGACAGAAGTACCTCAGCTGCCTGGCAGTCGTTCATGTTAATTTGTAGGTACCTCCTCCGGTGGTTGGTGTCCTCGCGGATCTTAGTTACGCACAGGAAGCAGCTTGGTTCTGCGCTGCAGTCTTTGGCCTTATGCCCTTCCTTACCGCATTTCATGCAGCACCTACTCCCGTCCAAATGCACGCACAGATTACAGATATGCTCAAAATCAAGGCACTTGAAGCATCGAACTGGTGACGTCTTTGCTCGTACTCTGCAGATGGTCCAACCTATCCTGAGTTTTCCGCTCTCGATAAGCATTCTCGCATCAATCGCTGGTAAGCTCACCACTGCTGTTTGGGTACCTGAATATGCCCTGCGTAAAGATTTCAGGTTGACCACGATGGACTCCTTGGATCCGAGATGCCTGCGAATTGCGTCGTTTGTCACCTCAGCTGTCAGATCCTTCACCTCAATAAGAGTTTCCTCTGTGAGTGCTCTTGTTTCCGTTTGGTCGCCAAAAACCAAGTCGAACTCATGCTTCAGTTGCTTTGTAGTCTGCGTTGTCGTACGCTTCAGTTGGATCAGCACCTCGCCCTTTGCCGTCCGCCTGACTCTTACTACATCTTCGCCAAAGCCCACGAGCGCCTCTTCGCTCTTCATCCCGTTAATGAAATCAGCGTAAGAGCTGTCTCCGGCCTTCCTCACGAAGATAGCGTCGGGTCTCACAGTCTTCTGTGAGGTCATCTTTCCTCTCTTTCTCGACCTTCTTCCAGTGGTCATCCAGCTGCTTCTCGACTCCACTGGATATATCAGAATGATTTTCGGGATCTCCTGCCTTCTGGACGGAGTCATTTTTTCCACTTAGTGTATTTCACCGGATAAAAATTGGGTATAGCTGCCATACAAAGTGACAATGTCAATAGGCGTTTTTTCTCTTCTTTTTTGTTAATTCAAAGAGTGTTGTACAGAAAACTTTTTTGTTTATGGAGATTTTTCGTTGAAATTTTATATATAAGTTTTTATTATCATTTGTAATTATAATATAGCTGCTATACAAAGTGACAATTTCAAAGGTCGTTTTCTTTTTTCGAATATAAATTGTCTTATATGGAAAACTTTTTTAATTATGGAGATATTTCGATGAATTCCATAGAATATCAAGAAGAATCATCAAGATCGGATAAAGATTGGATATAGCTGCTATACAAAAGTTTCAAAAGTCGGTCGAAAGGTCTTGTACGGAAAACTTTTTTAATTATGGAGATATTTCGATGAATTCCATAGGATATCAAGAAGAATCATCAAGATCGGATAAGGATTGGATATAGCTGCTATACAAAAGTTTCAAAAGTCGGTCGAAAGGTCTTGTACGGAAAACTTTTTTGTATATGCATGTATTTCGATGAAATTTCGTATTTAAGCTTCTATTGTAAATTGCATAATATTGCAAAAAAAGTTATCAAGATCGGATGATATTTAGATATACCTGCCACACAAAAACCGTTTTTTATACCTTTCACCAAAGGTGAAAATGGTATATTCACTTCGTGACAATTCGTGTAATGCTTTAAAGGAATCATCGGAGACCCTATAGAGAACATATTCTTGATCAGCATCGAAAAAGAAATTGATCTAGCCATGTCTGTTTGTGTGTCTGTCTCTCTGCTTGTTGGTATGCAAACTAGTCCCATAATTTTCGAGATATCGATCTGAAATTTGACATGAAGTCTTCTTTTATATCAGTTCAGTTCATCCGAGAAACTTGGCAGGATCGGACCAGATTTACATGTAGCTGCCATACAAAAGTATCAAAATCGGTCACAAAAACCGTGATGAAATTTCGTAAGTTAGCTTTTATTATCAATTCCTTAAGATAGAATCATCAAGATCGGATAAAAATTGAGTATAGCTGCCATACAAAGTGATAATTTAGATAGGCGTTTTTCCTCTTTTTTTTCTAGTTCAAAGAGATTAATGGAAATTTTTCCATGAAATTTATATTATATAAGATTTTATTATCATTTCCATTAGATAGCAAAAAAAGTGATCAAGATCGGATAATATTTAGATATAGGTGCCATACAAAGTGACAATTTCAAAAGTCGTTTTCTTTTCTCGAATATAAATTGTCTTATATGGAAAACATTTTTATTTATGGAAATATTTCGATGAAATTTCGTATATAAGCTTTTTTCATCAATTCCATAAGATAGAATCATCAAGATCGGATAAAAATTAGGTATAGCTACCAACCAACCAACAGGAATCACGGACACCCAGTAAAAAATATATATTCTTCATCAGCATCGAAAAAGAACTTGTTCTAGCCACGTCTGTCTATCTGTCTATCTATCTATTTGTTTCCATGCAAACTAGTGCCACAGTTTTTGGATATCGAGCTGAAATTTAGCGTGGAGTCTTCTTTTATCTCAGTTAAGTTCACCCCAGAAACTTGGCACACTTATATGGAAAACTTTTTTGTTTGCGGAAGTATTTCGATGAAATTTCGTAAATAAGCTTTATCATCATTTACATCA
>JAWNPW010001080.1:0-12497 GCA_035078745.1 Diastata ussurica
GGTTACTATCACACTTATGTTGAATGGTATAGAAGCTTCGGTGCATGCCGAAGATACTATTGCTTCTTTACTGGTTTATAAAAAAATTTGTCATCACCCACACGGTTTGATTTTCTAGCTGCTGTCTGGTCACCTGATTCTCGTTCCATTCCATTTTATAACTATTCGCTATGTTGATGCTGTCGCAGCTGATCGCTTGCCCTTTATTTTTGTTGTTTCAGATGTTTATTTGTAGTCACCTTTCTGCCCATTGCAGCCCTGATTATTTATATTGACGTGTTCAATTTGAAGTTGCATTATTGCATGTCCATAATTATTTGTTTTGTTTATTTGGTTCTTTGTGAATTTACTTTTTGATATTGCGCTTCGTTGTTTGTTTCGAAACAAAGGAATTTTGTCAAAAATTAATTGCATTGTTTGTTATTTGCTTTGTTTTGTGCAGAACTTTTTTTTATTTTTAGTTATTTGGCGCAGCAAATTTTAACTTTGCCGTCGTGAGTTTTTCATTCTTTTTTGTTTCGCATATTTTTGTTCTATACTTTGTAATTTTTCGTATTCAACCACATCTTTTATTCATTCGAAATCTCTTATATTTAATTGAAGTTTTTGTAGTTGTTGTATTTGTTGCCGAAATTATGAGTGTTTTTCTCTTCACTTTGCACTTTTTTTTTCTTTGACAAAAGTGCCGTAAGTGACTTTTGTCATTTATAGTGCCTATGTATTATTGTACATAGATGTAACTGTTTTTCGGCGTTTACTTTCGAACAACTGTACCACTGCAATTTTTCCAATTTTTCACTTTTTTTTTTTTTTTTTTTAACCAAACAAGCGTCACACAAATATACATAGCAATCTCGCTAATCCGAATTAATGATTGCACACGCTAATTGCTGTAATCAATGCGGACTATAGAATAGCGCATCATAAATTCAATACGGATTACTGGATAATTCGGATTACACACCTTCGGATTAGCGAGCTTACTATGTAAGCAAAATTATTGCAATCAATGTTTTTCCCGAGTATAACCAACAACTTTAGGCGACAAGTGATCATTGATCTGTATTTTGTGTTAGCCTTTTATTTGAAAGCAGTAATAAAGTTTCGATGTTTCTCACTTTGAAAATATAACACTGTTTTATTACACTGACATTGCTTTTTGATCACTCAAATTACATAGGTCACGGTCGCCATATAATAAAACGCAGCTTTATTTCATCAAGCATGGCAACAGACTGCCTCTTTTATTATTCAATCGTTAATTCGTTTCATTTGTACATATAGTGGTGAGTAACTTAAGTGTTGCTAATGTCTTATTTCTAATGGGATTAATTGGCGCCATTACAGGACTCTCGATGGAATTTAGCCCTTTGAGCACTAGGTGGTTCGTGATGACGACGAAACGGTAGTCCTCGAGATAGTGGCGATTCTTCCGTATTCCCGATAGAATAGCCAGACACTGTTTTTCCTTCGCTGAATAGTTCATCTCTTCTTTTATCGATCGTCTACTGGAATAGGCAATTACCCGCTCGACTCCCTCTATTTCTTGGGTTAGTATACCGCCTAGCCTATAATCGCTCGCGTCCGTCTGCAAGGTAAATTGCTTCGTGAAATCCGGGCAGGAAGATTGGCGCGTCTACCAGGCGTCGCTTCAATTCGTCAAATGCCCATTGTTGTTCAGCCTCCCACTTAAAGTGTTTCCCTGCACGACATCCGCAAAGTCAGGCACGAACCTACGATACCACGAGGCGATGCCCAGGCATCTTCTCAGCTCGCGCAGATTCCATGGTGCATGTAGTTCCAAAATCGCTTTGATTCTATCTGGATCTGTACGGATTCCATGCTCGCTGATAACGCGTCCTAGGTATTTGATTTCGTTCCTGAAGAACGAGCACTTCTCTGCATTCACTGTCAGTTTGGCATCTCGAAGTCGCCGGAAAGGTTCACGTAGGTGCTCCAGATGTTCCCGCTTCGATTTGGTGATGGACTACGATATCGCCCAAATAGGCGAATGCATGTGGCTCCAATTCTGGCCCGATCACGTGATCCAGAGCCCGTTGGAAAGTGGCTGGTGAAGAGTGGAGTTCGAAAGGTATTACCCGCCATTGGAACAGTCCTCGTCCAGGCACAGTGAAAGCGGTATATTGACGACTCTCCGGATGCATGGGGATCTGCCAATATCTACTTTTTAAGTCCAGTGTGCTAATGTACTTGGCTTCTTGTAACTGATCGAGAATGTAGTTAATTCGCAACAACGGATAAGCGTCTGGTATAGATTTGGCGTTTAGCTGCTGAAAGTCGATGCATAGTCTCATTGTGCCTCATTTGGTTATAAATAAATATATGTGGAAATGAATTTAATAAAACATGGAGTTGGTAGTCATAATTTTATTTCTTTAAAACTCTAGCATAAGGAAAGTAGAATTTAGAATTAAAATTTGAATTTAGAATTACTTAGGATTAAAAAAAAAGCACTTCGAGGCGCGACTGCGAAACAAGCTGAGGTATGAACAAACAATAGCAGGATAGTTGAGTCAGTGACTGGTAGCGAAGCGATCTGTTGATACATCAGCACAGCGGAGAAACACCGAAGTAAGAAGACACGGAGGAACACGGCGCAACTAGTAAGGTGAGTATTAGAGGCATTGGCGACTTAGACGATTCAGGCGACTGGCCTAACCTTTTGCGCTATCGGAGATTACCCGTGGCCATACAGACTGACACTGAGTGGATAGTGGTGGACAGGATCAGACTGACTGACAATGAGTGGTTAGTGGTGATCTCCCACAGAACCTTGTACAAATAGCTGGACAGTATCAGATTGACTGACACTAAGTGGTTAATGGTGATCTCCCACAGAAGCTAAACGTAAAGTCAATTCATATTTAAAAAGTATAACTTAACCATAATTCATTTTCTATATAATTTTTGTGCGACCAATTTTAGTTGTAAAAAATGATCGTCTTGAATTTAATCATTCATTCATATAAATAACAATTTCCTTCGAAGAACAGGCAGGCATTGTTTCCAACTGGACAGAAGACGAACGCGGGAACGCAGTGCCTGAATGATGTTGTTTCATATAAAAAGTTTCCATAAGAAATTCCATCCGGTTGTTAAATGAATGGACGATGTTTATAGAAATTCACACAACAAAATTACTACGATTCTCAAATATTTTGAAATTTGCCGGACGTTTGTAATAGAAAATAAAATTCAAATATGCACTTTTTTTTGCGCGCAACTCCGTTTTATTTCGTAGATCATGCGACTTGCAAACTGAAAAAGTGTACCCCGAGTTCGAATCCCATTAATATCGATAAATAATTTTTTTTTTTTTATTTTTTTTTTTTTTAATAGATATGCGGTAATAAGTATTTTAAAATAGTAATTTTTATAAAAATCATAATTAATAAGATTAATATTTATAAAAACTATTTTTCATGGCAAAAAAAACTATTTTCCATCGTAAATGAACTATCATGGTACACGAACTATTTTCACGATTTTTCGGCCACTGCAACTTTAAACGTCTTTTTCGATTAGATGAACTATTTTTCATGGTAAATGAACTATTTTTCATGGTTCACGAACTATTTTCACGAACAATTATTTTAACAATTTTTAGTCGGTTAGATTTACCACGTTTTTCAGTTACTGAAAGTTTAACCGTCTTTTTCGGTTAGATTTACATCTCTTTTTCTTTGTGTGTACAATATTCGGAAAAAGGGCTGTGTATTCGAATGAGTGAGAATGAGAGTTTTTTTTTCGAATTAATTCGAATTAACTGGTTTCGTTTTTTTTTTTCAAGAAAAACATTTTCTTTGTTAGCGTGGGACGCACGAGGAAGTGAGAGGGGTTCTTTTTCATGTGCTTACCATTCTTAACGTCAACATACAAATATACAAACAAAAATCGTACGACAAACATTTTTATCTGTAACAACGAAAGCATACACTCGGCTTGGCGACTCATTCGAATTTATTCGAATAATAATTCGAATATCAATTCGAATAAATTCGAATGACTTCGGCAATGCCAAATTTTTTTTTATCCTTTGCACACTCAATCATTCTAGCTCATTTCAAAAGAGCGCCGACACTGTCGAACTCAACGTCGCTCAAATTCATATAATTTCGACAACTTTCGAATTAATTCTATTGGACTCAAGTTGTGAATGAAGCCATGCGTACTCTAATATACATACATATGATGACAGTGTAAACACGAGAGTGTTATATTTAAATAAAAAGTAATACCACATTTTGAAATGGCTGTTAAATTTGATTCCTTTTTCACTAATATTTATTAGAAGGCGTAGAATTTAAATATAAACTTCCAATAATGATAAAGTGTATTCTTTACATCAGTGTCGGGCATATTCGAGTTTGCTACACACATGCTTTTACACGTAAAGTATAAACATCTTCGTAAATCGCAAAAACGAAACACGAACATAGGCATTCGGCCGCACTGCAGTCATGATATTTTTGGAGCAATTGTAGTTTTTCAGTACAATTCCATTGCATTTATACTTTCCTACTGCGGAAACTTTTTCAGTACAATTCCGAATATAGTTTTGTCGTTGAATATTTTGAATTCCCTCCAAAGTTCACTTTGAGCAAATTAACAATGCACCTCTGCATGCGCATTCTAGCAACTCTCGTGGAAAACAATGGAGAAATATTCAAAGAAGTTAGTGAAATAGAAATTTTTTGTGAAATGGTAAAATATTTAAAGTTTATGTATTGCTTTATTTTCCCAAAGAGTTCTGAACTAACTGCACAAATTTTTTAAATTTGTTAGAATAAAATTCATTTGATATGAGCGAAAATGTATATATATATATTAGGGTGAATTGAGATCACGTTTTTTTTCATATTTGGGAACGCCTGTATCGGAGAAAGTTACGTATGGATATGTTCTTCAGTCCGTCGTTTGAGGCTTCAGTGGAGTAGTAGCGCTGAAAAGTTAGTTTTTCAATACAGTAACAAAAACTATGTGTTTATCAGGATGCCACATCCACATTTTTGAAGGTTTTTATCAAATTTTTTGGATGCATTATTTTCTAGGTATGTATTACCAAATAGCATGAACAAATTTGGGCAAACCTACATATTTTTAACGCAACTTTCTGCGGTACAGGCGTTCGCAAGAATAAAAAAAAAACATGTTTTCAATCCACCCTAATGTGCATTAGAGTGCCACACGGAAAAAAGTTGCTGGTGTACCCTTCTCAAAATTTACTTTTTTCTATTTTATGATGATTCCCAATATTTCGGTTGTATCGATAACCGTTCGTGAGCTGGACCCTTTACAAAAAGCATCTAAAAATCAGGTTTTGTGTGGATTACATGTTTGCTACGCTATTGATCTGCTCACAAACGGGCACAAACGAGGCTCATTCGAAAGGTCATCGGTTTTGCACCATTTGGTTTTTTGGAAACTCGTCCTTAACGAGAATTTTTGTCATTTTAGTGGATTTTTTTTGCGATTTTCGATCATATAATTCAAATATCTTCGCTATTATTGATCTGATCTTCGTTCCCAAGTCATTTTTGGAAAGGTGTTAACAACTACTCTTGATTCTCGTCACTAATAAACCCGTCAAATGCCAACTTAAATTGTTGGCACAGCGCAAAAATTTCCAGCTTTTTTTTCGAACTGTTTTTGGGTAATTTCGGTACGCTGATTCCGAATCTGGAATTACTTATGTTTACTAATCCACTGTTTCCGCGATACTAAGTGTTTTCATATTTTACTAAAAACCACGAAGATGGTAGCTTATTAAAAGAAAGTGATAACAGATTCGGAATCAGCATACCCAAATTACCAAAAAATATGTGTTAAAAATACGATCGATTCTTTTAAATGAGGTTCAAAAGAGGGGAAACAATTTTTCGATTCAAATCAATGATTTTTGTACAATTATATTGATGACTCCATACAAAATCGTAAAAGTGAATATCATCACTGCCGCACTGTGAGATAAATTTTGTCAATACAGAGCATGCCCGTTTTTTGGTTCTTTTTAAACATAGCCGAAGAGGAGGAAAATGAAGAAAAGTTGGAAGACGGCGAAGAGCAGCAAGGGAATAAGTAAGATATGTAAGAAGATTAGGACTAAGAAAATTATTAAAAATATAAGAAAAAAGAGGAGGATGATGATGGGGATAACGCACAATGGGAATTTTTGGCCATAATTATTTTGTGTCACGAATTTTCAAATCTTTGATGTAAATGAAAAGGTACTACGTGGACTAGGAAAAATTTGTAGTTAAAGTTTTGAAATTTCTTCTGACTTAGTGGGACTGCGTGACCAAAGTTTGCTCTTAAAGTGAAAAAATGTAATTTCGACGAATGAAGAACATTGAAGCTCGGGAAAAAATATGTTCTTATCTCACAATATACTAGAATAATATATCAATGGAAAGGGCTTAATTTCCTCTTTTCAGAAAGTTTTCGACTGTTTTATATTTTTAACCGAATGAATTTTTGCGATTTTTCGAAAATGATTTTTTTCAATGACAAAAATGTAAAATTTCTCAAACTTTAAGATAAAAAAAAAAAAAAAACTATATATATGGGATATTCCACAAAAATTAAGATGAAGGTGCGCTCTTATAAAAATTTAAAACCGTTTTTAATATAACTTGCGATATTTGTTTTAATGATTTTTTTTCTTATAGCACTAAATTGGAAATCTTACAAATTTTGTTTTTCTAACACCCCGCGGCAAATTTGAAAAATAGTAAGCGCAGCGAAACAATAGCAGATGTTGTTGTAGAGTAGCAAACAACGAGGATGTATTGCATCACCTACTAATTTCCTCAGATCCTCTTCTAAGTCAAAAGCATATCAAAAAGGATAAAAGATACAAAAAATTGAAAGTCGAAGCACAAGAAATGCTTAAATATATCAAGAGGAAAACTCAAACAATTAAAACAAATATTTTCCTAAAAACTAAACTTTTGTATTCATATAAAGAGGGACATATCTGACAAATCATATAAAATTTCAAGGTTCCAGTTCAATTAATTCCACATTTGGAAAAAATTTGTTTTGGAAGTGGGCGTGGCAGTGGGCGTATTTTATCGAAATGTAAGAAAATTGTTTCGTTTCTTATAGAAACCATCTGTATGAAATTTCAATGTTCTAGGTCAATTATTTATAATTTTCGAAAAAATTTGTATGGGAGGTAGGCGTTGCAGTGGGCGGATTTTATCGAAACATAAGAAAATTTTGTTTCGTTTCTTATAAAAACCATCTGTATGAAATTTCAATGTTCTAGATAAATTATTTCCACTTTTCGGAAAAAATTTGTATGGGAGGTGGGAGTGGCAGTGGGCGTATTTCATCAAAATTTTGAAAAAATATTTGTTTCCACCAAAAATATTTGATCCTTCGGTGCTAAACTTTTTTGAAATATTAAGCTTTATTCAAAGGTTCGACCGATCTTTCTAAAGGATCAAAAAACAGTAAATTTTTTTAAGAAGAACTTCTTTCAAAGGAGCCTTCCAAAGAATTATAGATTCATCACCCACTGCTCGACCTCATCCTCCGCATCCTATAACCCTTTGAAACTTTGCAACAAAATTTTTTTTAAAAATTTAACTTTATTCAAGGGTTCGATGGATCCATCAAAAGGATAAAAAAATAGTAAATATTTTTGAAAAATAAACTTTTTAAAGGATCAAAAAATGGTAAATTTGTTAAAGAAAAACTTTTTCAAAGGATGCTTCCAAAGGATCAATGGATTACAGAGTCATCATCACACTCTTCCTTCTCATCATCATCCTCCGCATCCTAATCCCGATTCCCCTTGTAATCATCATCTTCCTCTTGTTTCTTCAATTCATTTTAATTTTCCTATTCAAACTCATCTTACTCATCCTTCTTAATCTCTTGCTGCTCTTCGCCATATTCCAAAAGAATTCTTTCATTCTACAATTCTTCAGTCTTTTACAACTCTGCTCGAGAACATATATTTCAATTGAACACATTTGAATATATTTATTTTCCGTTGGTAGCACGCAGTCCTTTACAAATGGGATACAAAATATTTCTCATATTAGACGAGTTTAATACATTGAAAGGAAAAGAGTCTTCGGTGGCAAGCCTAATACACTCTTGAAAACAGCTATAAATCCAGTCAACAAAGTTTGAATTTAATAAAAAAAAAGAAAAAACTCAGAATTCGTTTTAATAAAAAAATTGAAATTTTCCACTTTTTTCTTGAAACTAGGGTGAAAATAGCTATGAATCCACTCATCTTATTTGCTTAACAATAAAAATATTTGAAAATTTGGTAATGAATATTGACTCCATTCATTTTTATCACTTCAAACAATTTATCAGGCATTGAAATTATTAAGGATTGTAGGACTTCCGGTGTGATTTTTGACCAGCAATCCCGAACTAGCGCTTTCAGTTCATCAACGGTATTAAATTTTCTTCCCCTTGGCATGTACTGCTCGGGACAGAAATTCCTCACAAATTTTCTATTAAATTTAGATACGAATAACATGCTACCCAGTCTACAACCGTGATATATTGTTCTGAAAGTCAGCTTTTTGTCCTTTTCGATGCATGAATTGAGCCATTATCTTGTTTAAAACCCAAATCTTCACCCAGTATTTTATTGTTAAGCAAATAAGATGAGTGAATTTATAGCTATTTTCACCCTATTTTCAAGAAAAAAGTGGAAAATTTCAATTTTTTTATTAAAAATCGAACGAATTCTGAGTTTTTTCTTTTTTTTTATTAAGAAATATTGAACTTGATTTAAAAACTCAAACGGTCGCATTTTATTCCTTGATTGCTGTAAGAAATTCAAACTTTTTTGAGTGGATTTATAGCTATTTTCAAGAGTGTATATGCTCTCAATAAATGCTTCTTGTTAATTTCCATTTATTTTTTTGGCGTATAATTTTTGATGGCAAACTTATAAGAATTCGTTTTTTGCGTTTGATTTGATCGTGAGAGTTGAGTCTGTCGACTGACGAAGTGCTTCTTAGTTTATCAGCATTCGTTTTTTGCTTTTGCTTTGACTGCGACTGAGTTATTTTCAAAAGCATAACCATTAGCAGCAGTTTGTTTCGCACTTTTGCAACTGTTTGCAGCACAGTTAAGTCGTAGAAGTACGACTTTTGCTACTTTGACTGGCAAATATATTTAACAAATTTTTTTGTTTTATTTAAAGTTAAAAATTTCGTTGAATTTTTTTGAAAAAATTTGTGAATATGGGTGTAAGGAACACAAGTAAATATTCCTATTTTATTCTATTTAAAGTTTTCACTACAGTGACCACATTATAGAATTACAAACCACGCAACAAAATAGGAAAAAATCATTTTACAACTTTACTTTCAGCTTTTCCAGAAGAAACTTAAAACACATTAGCCCACATTAATTATAAGTAAGCCACGGAAGTGGTTGCGATTTTTTTTTCTCTGCGCAAATTTCATTTATTTTTTTTTTTTTTTATTACTAAATTTTGTAAAAATGTTTGTTAATATACGCCAAGGACATACACAGTTTTTCGAGGCGTGCGTTCGAAGGACTCTTCTCGGCTGCTTTACATACAATAATGAAAAGAGTTGTAAAATACATTGTACATTTTTTCCATTTTCTTATACTTTCATTTTCTATTTTTCTATTTTTTAGTCGAGGTCATTTATATAAAATGTCAAGCTAGCGAAATGTTAATAATTAAATGTTAATGTAAATTTAATGAGCACATTCCAAGTTCACAAAACGAGCAAAAATTACAACACAATTTTTGTCTTCAGCTATAGTGAAAAATTATTTTACTAAAAGGAAGTTTGGTAATTTTTTTCTGGAAATAAGTCATACTAAACTAATTTTGAATTTCTTATAATTTCGAAAATTCTAAAAGCTCATTTGAAGATGCAAGATAATACACATACATGTGGAAAAAAGTTAAAATAGCTGTGAAGTGTTATAGTGGAGTTTGTAGTTATGGCTGAGTAAAACAAAACTGCATACTTTGAATTTGGCGGACCATAAGGGGGTATGGTCAAAAAATCGTTTTCGGGTATCTTATCGCACTTGCGAGCCTATAAGTTCCTGAATGAGTTTTGTCAAGAAGAAACTTAGGCCTTTCCAATGGTGTATATGTTTTATTAGATTTCATATGCTACCTTTGTGTATTTTCAGGCAAAGACAATTTTTTTTGGTTTTTTCACCTTTTTTCAACTTCATGGATGTTTTTCTACACTATTTCGTATGAAAACTACCGCTTCGGTATTAATATTTGAATCAATTATGTTCAATTATGAATAAAAGGTATGTTGTTTGAAAAAATCCGTCACTAATGGACCAAGTTATTAAACTTTTTCCAAAAACAAACACAACTATTTGAAAAAAACAAAAAAAAAATTGCATTTGCTTGGAAAATACTCAAATTTATATATATTTGGTTGTATTCGTATGGAAATGGCCGAGCGAAGCGTATACGCTGCACCGTACTTTGGGTTCCGAAAATCCACATAAGACTCACAAGTCGAAGTATTTGTGAACTATTTTATGATTTATGGATCTTTAATACAACATAAACCAGTGGCGTTTTTAAATATAATGTAGCGAAAACCTCAGAAAAAATACAATTACGATCTGCGCGTTGTCAAAATGTAAATTTTGCGGTGTGCACAAAATTACATCTCCATTAAAACGCTTCAATCTCCGAAAATTGGTACGCCACTGAAGCACATTTTTGTTTTTATTGTTTCTTACGCTTCTCATTTCGATATTCAACTCAAGCTAATACCGTTACTTGTGTACAGATTTTTTTTCAACTAATTTACTGATCACATCTTTATTGAAGCGTATACGCTGCAGCCAGCATTAATGGGTTACTATGAAAAGTCTTTGTAAAATCGTCTACCTTGAAAATAGATTAGAAATTTTGAAAACTGAGCCAAATAGCAAATAAAATGTCTTATGCGATCAAAGAAATAATCGGGATAATAAGTTATTGGTTATGAACTCAACAAAAAGTAAAATCAGTAACAGAATGACGTTAGAGAGCATTTCTTCCCTTCTATTCTATTAATTTCTGTTATAAATCGTTTCCAATATCAGATAATATGATTTCCAAATTGAGTAGCTCCATATATAATAATATGAGTAATATCAACATAAGTGTCTCTTATATTCCCTTTGTTCGAATTTGAGAATGCATACCCCCTAATTTTGTTAAAACTACCATGGTGGTCTCACAAGCAAAATTTTATTGCCCTACGATGATTTTATTTTAATTAGTGGATATGCATTTGTAAATTCGAACAAATGCAATATAAGGGACACCGTAATCAACATGAATACATTGAAAACAGGCGAAACTTTTTTATTAGAAGAAGTTTTCGATATTGTCGAACTTAGTATTTTTATAAACATAAAAACTTTTGAAATGTTAATGATAATTATGTTAAAGTCTTAAACTATTAGCTTAGATATATGTGGGATCGCGCAATAACGAAACGACGAAGACTACTCGAACGGGTAAACTATACAAAACACAGTTGACAACACTTGATCCACTTTTAACGATCAAAGGCAACACTGACAACATAATGAAACGACGGACGACAAAATGCAATGAAACAAAAGAACGATCGAGAGTGAAGATTGAGACGCTGAGACGATAAGACGTACATAGAAGAATAAGTGCGACAATTAATTGTTTAAAACTTAATTAAAATAAAATGTGTAACATTAAACTAATTTATCTACTTTTAAAATAATAATACTTCTAAAATTACAAACATTAAACAATAATTCAATTATAAAATCCATGTTTTAATAAAAGGTCATCAAATCGCTGTTTTTTGGCGGTGAGCAGCTTATGGTAACTAGAAGACTATGTACAAAATTTCAGCACGATAGCTCTAAAACTGTGGGTCTAGTTTGCGTAGCAACAGACGGACAGACGGACATGGCTCAATGGATTTCTGCGGTGATGCTGACGAATATATATACTTTGTGGGGTCTCCAACGTTTCCTTCTATGCGTTACAAACATCTGCGCAAAGTTAATATACTATTCAACTAGATGAATGGTATAACAATAAGAAAAAGTAATGAAAAATTGGTATCCAAATTTATGTTAATTTTAAAAAATTTCACATACATTTCGCACCGCCAGTGGGGGGCTTTCATACAAGTGGTGGCCATAAATAGAAATAATAGACCTAGACCATTCAAATCTGCCCACTGCCACGCCCACCTCCCATACATTTTTTTTTCCAAAAGTGGAAAAAATTAACCTAGAACCTTGAAATTTTACACAGATGGTTTTTATAAAAAATAAAACAATTTTCTTTCGATAAAATCCGCCCACTGCTACGCCCACCTCCCATACAATTTTTTTTACAAAAGTGGAAATAATTAACCTAGAACCTTTCATACAGAAATTTTTTGAACCTTCAGCGTTTTCCTCAACGTATTTCATCATGCCTGCAAGTTTTTTGATCCTAT
>JAWNPW010001081.1:0-12496 GCA_035078745.1 Diastata ussurica
TCGGTTCAATGACACATCGAGCACTTGTTCCTATTTGTATCAAATTAAAATATTTTAGTTGATTGTTTTTGGAATGATATGGTGTTAATATAAATAAAAATTGACGGAAAAAATTATAAATTCCTGAAAAATAGTTAAAAATGGATTGTTTTGATGTTTTTATAGACGGACGGACAGATATGTACTCAAATACGATATGTTTATATTGTTATGCTTTGGACGGCGGCTGAGAAATGTTTGTCTGTCCATATCAGCCGATCATCAATAATAGAACTAGAAAATAGTTAGTTAACTACCAATTGTTCCATAAATGAAATAAAAATAATTATGTTTTTATTTCATTTTCATAATATTTAATAATTTTTTTTTTTTTTATAAATGACAATGCTAATGAAACACTTGAAGTTTTTCCAAAAGAAAGTCGAACAGCAAAGTTCAAACAAAGTAAATGAGACATCTTCAGTTCTCTCTCTTTGGTTCGTGTTTGTGTTTGCATTTGCATTTGAAATGGAAAAAATGAGAGAATAGCTTGTATGAAACGGAACCAAATCGAACGCAATGTAACCAAATTGAACGAATCGAACATACGAAATAATGAGAAAATGTATGAGATCACCCTCAAACAAACATGTTTGAGTTTGGTACACGATTTGGTACACCATCTCAAGTTTGAAACAATTTTACTAAAATCTAGGAACTTGCTTTGAGACATCTTCATTATATAGTGTCTTTGTCTATATGTGCCCTATCCGCAAGTTTAAAGTTTTTTGATCGGAACATTTTTTCAGGTACCTCTAGTTCACCGATGTGTGTTTTTGTGACATTTTGGACACTTTTATATAGGCCATAGAGCCTACAATATATGTAAATACCCATTTTTCACCATTTTAATCGAATATTTGTAATTTTAAAAGAGTTGAGCAATGAACTTATTACAAAAATTGGCAAAGAAGTTAACTTAAAGATCTTATCTTATCGCGCAAATGCAAATATAGAAGGTGAAGGGTATTTAAGTAGTCGGTTATAACCGACTACAACGGCATAGAAGATTCGGTGCATGCCGAAGATACTATGCTGATTTACTGGTTTTTACTTAGTTTTAATATAGGAACAGGAATTACTGTTCAATAGCATATCGGGCTTTCCTGGAGAAATCATGAACTCATTCAATACATATAGTACATCTGTTTTTTTTTTGAGTGACGTGCTGTCATACTATCTTCTTGTATAAGCAAGTTCGCATCATAGCGGTGTTATGAAGAAAGTTCTACAGGAAATTTCATTATTAACCTATCACTTGGCTCTTTACAATTGCGTAGAAATCAACCAACAGTACATTTTTCGAAAATTTCTTTGTAAAATTTTTATAAACGTTTCTTTGGTTATCCATTCATTATCATATTTTTTGAGCCTACACGAAGATCTTCAGGTCTTATTCCATTATTTACCAATGTATTTAAAAATATCACTAGTTTCTCGCTTCAGCTCAGCAGTTCCACAATCTATTCGAAATAAGCTTTCTTATCTCTTCTCCAAACAAAAGTTTCTTTCTGGATTTTAGTTAATATTGAAAAATTTTAATTGTTTAGTTATTTTAATAGCTAAACAGACGCAATATAAAAGTAGACATAACCGCGATTTTTTACGTAAACAGACTGTGTGAGCCAGACCTTGCTTTATATTTTTTTTTCCTTCAGAGCAAAAATAAGATTTCATAACTTTTCAAACGCTACAGCACCATTTCAATCAATAATTGCTCACAAAATCAAAAACAAACTAATAATGAGGTTGAAATAAATGCCTTAATTGCTAAGAAACATTTTAAAAATTTCTTCTTTTTCACCTTCTTTATTGAAAATTGTTTTGCTGAATCCCATAAATTTCTTTGTCGAGGAAGTTTTTTTACAAAAAGATTGAAATTTAAACTTTAGGAAGCCACTGCAAGTGTTTTTAATGCTTTAAGTAAAAATAAAATTCACTTTCGAGATATTTTGAGTATTGTCTTTCTATGTGTAAGCTCTTTCTACTCTTAATTGAGGGTATATTAAGTTTGTGCATCTGTTTGTAACACCCAGAAGGAGTAACCGGAGGCCATATCAAGTATAAAGATTCTTGATCAAGACCGATGGGTAAATGAATTTAGCCAAGTCTGTCCCTTCTTTCGTCCGACAGCTCATTAGCATAAACTGTTTAAAGTTTAAAGTTTATCATCCAAAAGTTTAACCGACTTTAAAATCTGAAGACAGTATGAAATGTCATGAGAATGGAAAAATTCATATGCAAAATCTCAACCTACTCCTACACGAAGGCGTTCATTTTTCGCGCACCTCGTGGTTCGAATTTGCATTCGTTTCAAATTAGGAAGCTGCTACATTAAAAATAATTTTGAAGCTGGGTTTACCTACTTGATCTTGTATCTAACAAACAATATAGATTTCAAACTGAAATCAAAAAAGCGACGAGGCAGCATGAATGCCCAAATCCAAATAAGTATGTTCGTGCAACCGGCCTTTAATAACATAAACATCAAAATCTACATCAGTCAACTAAATGCAAACCACTTCAGGTCTACTACGCAGGTCAAAGTAATGTGTTGAGTGCAAGACTTCGTTAGAAATAGAAAGAAGGTGTACAGAGACAAAGTCTGGGAGAATGACTGACAACGTTCTTGCGCTTATAGTGCTGGTATATGGTATAACAAATAACCCGGTACATTATTAGTGGATCTCAACCTCAGCTAGGATTTCACATTGCAAATTTACTGAAAAACTCCAAGGATGCATTTAATCCAAAATAACGAATGGGGCAAGAAAGCCAAGTCTCTTTCAACAATTTCTCACAACTTAAGAAACTTTGTAGTTATATTTGATGACATAAATTAGCATACCTGCATCCGGCTAACATAGTTTGCCGATACATTTCCACAGAACTTTTTCCACCAATTTGACGTCCAGATAGATACGTATTATGCGAACTATTGATATAATAATGACATAACGGGTGATCCATTTCCATATAAATTTCCAAACGATCCAAAAATACAGGTGCATTTTCATCAGACATAAGATAGCGCTTGAATCCATCTAAAGACATTTGGCCTATAGTTAAGAAACATAATATAATCAATTGCGACTTATATCGAAATTATTATATACCTGTCTTTTTATTCTCTTCGTCCAATTCATAGTCGTTTATAATTTCCGTGCAACGTTTTTCTTCATATAATGGATAAAGAATCTCATTCATACGTGGATCGCGTTGCTTTTCATTCATAAATTGTACAAATTGGTTCAAGCTTATTACCTCTGATTTACCTTTGGTTCTGTAAATAAAGAATTATATGAGTGTTTATAACAAAATAAAGAAGTTCCTTCTTCAAATTTTCGAGTTAAACTTTTCAAATTCTCAAATGTAGTTTGTATCGAGTTCCGAGTTGAAATTTTGAGGAGCTTTCTTCAAAAATTTTAATTCAATATACTCACAAGGATGTGAACAATTCTTCGATATCATTGCGGGGACAGACTTTATGATAGAGCGCGTAAAATTTGTCAAATGTAAATTGTTCCGTGGTCATCGTTGCGCTTTTGTCATCCGGCAAACCAGCGTCTTTAATGCATGTGTATACTAATTTTTCAGTTTTTCCCGACGCAAATGTTTTTGCTAAAGTTTTTACCGGAATTTTTCCACCTTTCTCTACACAGAAACTTAAACGCATCCAACTGTTCAAATATAAAAAAAGAATCAATTACGTTAGAAATGTTAACCTTTATTGAGAAAATTAATAAAAACGTTATAACTGAGAGTCAACATTAAATGCAACAAAAATAATTTATTTGTTATTAACTCCCAAGAGTCAAAAAATATGTACTCACTTATTTAAAAGAGTTCCCAAGAATGTAATGTGTTTCGATTTGTATGAAGATATAATTTGAACATTCACTTACTTAGTTGATAATTCATCTATGCCCATGAAATATAGTAGAATATAGTTACCATAGAAATACAATATAATTTAATAAACCACTCACGAATAAGCTGAGTCTGACTTTTGGTAGTAGTTGTAGCTTAATTTAGAATTTTCATACATTTTCACCTGGCAACATATTGTTACAAAGCTCATATTGAACATGATTTAACATCTTATCTAGTACATATATTGCAGATACGGAGTTTAATGTTGCGTTTTGTCGTATGAAAAGTATAAACCACATATAGCTGTTAAATTTAAAATCAATAAAACAGGTACATGTTCTTGTCTTCGCTGTGATGTGGCCATCGAAGAGGTCGAGGAACACAGTCAGAGTGAAAAATTTCTTTTCATGAGACAAACAGCATGTTGTAGGTCTAGTCGAGCTGTTCATAATGGTATACTCAAAATCTAGTGCACAATTTAAGGCAAAAAAAGGTTTTTTAGAGATCCACAAAGAAACTTACCTTTAACATAAAAACAATTAACCCAACTTAATATGTCATTCCAAACGGCAAACTTCACTCTAACATTTCAAATCTCTACTACAGCTCCAAAGCTAGAGAGTTTCACCACATAATGGAGATTTCAGAAGAGCTACAAACTGGGTGTACAGAATAAAAAAAAATGTACAATTGAATCGTTGACTAAGTTATGGTCTTACAAGTACAATTCTAAATTTAAAATTTGTAGTTCTAAGAAAGAATTGGATAATTATACTGTACAACACCAAAAAAATAACAAGGTTCTGACAACGGATTCTGGTAGATGAAGACAAAAAAAAATATGCGTGTATCGGCGTTTTGAAAGTTTACGTCTGAATTTTATTTTAGGAGGATTCAAAGTTTCCCCCCATTTTGAACGTAGTTTTTTTACTATTTTCAGTTTTAATTTATTTCTGGTGTTCAAATGAAATTTAGAGCTTTGGTGTATTTAGAGACCTATAACAGAATTTTATGGAATTTTTTTCGTGGAATTTCATTTTTATGGGCCAATTTGACTCTATTTTTTATTCTGAAAATGTTAAAACTAGATTTTTAAGAACTAAAATGTACAGTATTATTGAATGTCAAATTCAAATTCCAGCGAGTGCTCTTCAACAGTTCCGGAGCTACGAATAAAAGAATAATATAACACTATTCAAAATAGGTTTATTGACTCAATATTTTTCTGCAAATGTTTTTTTCAATTTTTCTCAAACCGATGTATATCACAATTTAACATGGAACTCTCTATAAATCCACATTAATTTCCTCGACATTAATTTTTGATTCCCATTCATATATACATAAGTACTTACCCGAGAAACTTCATGAACATTAATTGAGACTTAGTTCGAGTATTAGATAAATTTCAATTTACTTACTGTTTCATCAAATTAGTTGTTGGACAGACATTGGTTGCTTTATTATTATGTGTTATGAAACGCAATCCATCTTGCCAACGCTAGTAAACGCAACTCCGAACAAGATTTAATAGAAAATATTAAAATTTTCAAAACGTGCAGTGTGTGTAAAACAACATTAAGCGAGAAAGTTATCAAAATAGTGAAATTATTGGAGAAAATTTTTAACATTTAAGCACGAAGTTTGTGTACAGACATATAAAAAAAAAAACAAATGAAAAAATTGTTGGTCATAATTGAAAATAATTGAATTGATTAAAAAAAAATTTTAAAAAGAATATAATACATATTAAAAAGCTTGAACTAAAAGAACAAAACATTTGATAATATATTAATTCCCGTAGCTTGCCATGTTGTGGACAAGGGGAAGGAGCACATCTCCAAACGGCTAATTTGAAGAGCTTTCTCATTGCATAATATTTACTACTCCTAATATGCTGCTATCACAACCGCACGAATCGAACTCCGACTGTGCCATTATTCGGACTCAATTGCCCAAGCCACGGCTACCATAAGCATATTATATAATTTTATACATATGGTATTATTATAACATTTATATATAAATATATACAATAGATTAGTGCAACACAAAAAAGTGGATATTTAAACAAAACTCTGAACCATTGAAATATGAATATATGGGAACGTTTGGATACGAAAATACACAAAACATTCAGAGATGATCAATGAATCGTGTCATTCGCCAAAAAAAAAAAATTGTAAATTATAGTTACTGTTTGTTATACATTGAAATTAACAAATATCCATGTATTTATTTTGACTCATTTCTATTATATGTACATATATGTACATTCATACTAATGCAAAAAATAGTACTGTCGTCGAATGTCGATGGTTCATCAAAAAAGAACTACCATTCTCCAAAAAAAAGAGTAAATTTAAAAAATCAATAGTATTCCAAAATTGGAAAAATCTCGAGTATCATAATTTACATACATACATGTAAAATGTAAAAACACATTTTCACAAATTTGTTGACAAATAGCAAGTAACTTTCGTTTTAAGGATACGTTTTTTTTTAGAACAAAAATCCTTCCGGCAACTACCATCTGTCAGCTGACCAATTTTGAATAAGTTGCGTTCAGCGACTTTAAAGATACATTCTCATGAATTTTTGAGAAAATGAATGCAAACAAACGGGACTAACAACAACAATTAGAAAGATAAAAAAATTGAATCACTGAATCTCTTTACGGTCATACATGCATACATACATGTTGTAATTTTCAATCATCCTGTGAACTAATTATCTTATCCTATTTGCCTGAGTGAAAGTCAAGCAAATAAATCATTGGTCCACATTCTGATGGATTGAAGGATTTGTAAACTAGCGTATCATTATGCAGCGATTTCGGAGGTATCGTAAAGCTGTCCGCTGCAACCTTAATATTTGTACGTTATTTGGATTACTCAATTAATATTTCATTTAATACACAGTGCGTGTTCTTCTGTTTTCTATCTATTTCTTTCTATAATATAGATATATATAAGATGTAGAAAATAGTAATGCATTATTTTTTTAAAATATGGCTTTAGTAGTTTGTATCTGACTTAGTTCTTGTTTCATTGATTTACAACAGATGTCATTGTAAAGATGACAGTTAGTACTATGACAGTTTTGCATTTTATTTATTTAGTTTCGTTTGCGCACGTGTCAAAAATGAACCCTTGCAAAGGGGAAATACGCTACATTTTACAGTTTTCCTGCGACAAAGGCGAAAATGCAAGCCAGGCGGCTGAAAATGTGAATAGTGTTTATGGTCCTCATACTGTAACAGCCAAATCATTAAAGTCGACTGTTAAATCGTTAAAGCTGACCGACATGTAAACACTGTTTCGATTGCACAGGAGCTGAACATTGCACAAAAAATCGTTTTGAAGCATTTGAATAAGGCCGGTATGGGTGCCACACGAGTTAACACAGAAAAATCTCATGGACCAATTTCTATCTGTGTATCGCTACTGAATCGCAACAAAATCGATCAATTTTTGAAGCGTAAGATAACTGGTGATAAAAAAAAAACACTTACGACAATATCAATCGAAAACGGTTGTGGTCGAATGGCAATCAGCCGGCGCAAATGGTGTTCAAGCCAGGATTAACTGCCAGGAAGGTTTTGCTCTGGGTTTGGTGGGATTGGCGGGGAATCATCTACTACGAGCTACTCCCCTACAGCCAAACTCTGAATTCGATCGTGTACTGTCAACAATTAGACCGTCTAAAGAGTAGTTCTCTTTCATCAGGAGAACGCAAGGCCATACACGTCGTCATTTACTCGTCAGAAGCTCCGGGAGTTCGGTTCGGAGGTTCTTATGCATCCACCATAAGAGATTACTACCTATTACTGTCTATTGCGAACGGTTTTGCTAGAGAGAGGTTTGCGAAAATCGGTTGCTACAGTATTTTGATCATAAAAACCAGGGTTTGAGAAAGATATTTATAATGAAATTACCTTCAAAATGACAGAAAAATATCGAATAAAATGGCAAAAAGGCCGGATTTCTATTACACCTCGAATATAGAATCTATATGTTAGTTTTTTACACATGGTTGCGATTTCATAGTAGTTTGTGATTCGGAAATGTATTTTATTAGTTTTTCCACATTCAGGGAGAATGTAAAAGTCGGTTAGGTTACTTAAACGCTTTACCTTCTAAACAATAAATTTAAAGTCCTCTTCTCTGGTTCAAAATTTTTTGCCAAATATTGTATTAAAATGTTGAAAAGTGCGCAAATCACGCCCAGTTTTGTGCACAATATTTATATGTATCATTCATTGGCATAAATTTACCAAATTTCATAAGAAAATATTGCATATTGTCGGATTTATACCAATATAAAAGTTTTTAACAGCAGATCGGTGTAGTGGTGCTATACGAAAAAATGGTTCGATCCAAAAAATTTTTCAAAACGATTTCAGTATGCGAATGAGTGTGCATAATTTGATGTGATTATCTTTCGATGCTGATCAAGAATATATGCACTTTATAGGCTCTCCAGTCACGCCGTCTGGGTATTACAAACGGACGCATAAACTTGGTATACCATTGCTGAAGCGTATAAAATTTGGAGACTACATTTGAATTATGCTTTTAAATTTTTATTTATCATCATCAGAAAAAAACAAAAAGAAAGAGCGTTATAGTCGATTATGACCAACTATTTGAACACTCTGCACTTTCTATATTTGTATTTGGACGATAATCTTTAAGTCAAATTCTTTGGATGCAAAATTTATGTAAAAAGATCGTTGCCCAACTCTTTTAAAATTACCAATATTCCATTAAAACTGTCAAAAGTGAGCGAATCACGCCCAGTCATTGATTGGCATAAATGCGCCAAATTTCATAAGAAAATATTGTATTTTGTAGGATTGATGGCCATAAAAGTGTCAAAAAAGAAACAAAAACACGGTTCGGTACAAATACAAAGCCTGTGTGCCAAATTTGGTTCAATTATCTCATCTCCTACTATCTAGTTTTTGCTTGCGGTTGGACGGTCGGTCGGGTACTTAAGTAGTCGGTTCTTACCGACTATAACGTTCTTTCTGGTCTTATCAAATAAAATAGTTTTCCTCACACATATGTATACTTTGCGAATTTTTACCTTTATATGGCAGCTGTATTTCAATTTGTTCCGATTTCGCTGATTTTGAAGAATAAGCTGCTTAAAGAACTAGAAGACTATTCACAAAATTTTATCGTGATAGCTTTAAATCTATGGGAGTACTTTTTGTAGCAACAGACGAACTGACGGATTCTGAAATTATGATCAAGAATTATATACTTTATGGGGATTCCAACTTTTCGTTCCATGCATTACAAGCATTTAAAATGATACAAAAATAAATGAACCATTTCAAACAAATTATTTTCACTGAAAAACATAAATTCTCTTGGTCTCACATGCGGTCGAATAATGTATGTGAGTTACTTTATTAGAATCGTATAATCGCCGTTTGTGCACGGGAAGAAGGTATATATATCAGAATATCTTCTTTTTTTTGTTATCAAACTAATAGCAAAAATCTCAAGGGGTTAGATTTGTGAGTCAAAAAAAAAAAAAAAGAAGAAATGTGCAATAATTCAAAATTTTTAAGTATAACCTGGCCGTAAACTAATTTCTGGTTCACACTTTTCATATATTGTATATATATCTACATATATATCGATAAATTAGTGATGGACGATTTTTTTTTTGTTAATAAAATGCAAACGAAACAATCAAAAAAATGAACATTCAATTCAAAGCATGCATATAACAGCGAAGTGCAACAATTTGTCGTGATAGAAAGATTTTTAATTTTGGAATGTGCTTTTCTGTTAGTTTTTTTTTAATGATTTAACTTACTGCTTACGCAGACACATCATGGGGCAAACATTATTCGCTTTGACATTATGCGTTATTTTTCTAATACCGTCTAACCAAATCTAAAACGAAGAAGAAGAAGAACAGAATTTTTTTGAAAAAGTGAACTAAAATCTATACAGTATGATTTTGTTTGTTGTTGTTATTGTCAGATCTTATTTTCAATAATATTTAAAATTCATCGTTAAAACATTGAACAAAAGCAATTTTATAATGCGTGATTTAAGATGAAGATGGAAGATGTTTAATGAAATTGATGTGATTACAATACCTAAAAAGTGTATTTAAATGTAATAATTATTGAATGAAGAATTTATATATTTCTGTATTGGCTACTGTGGCCTTCAGCTTTGGGCAAAGTGACTTGCCCAATACCATTCCATGACAAGGTTGTTTCTTTTCTCATGCTCTGTACCACTGCAAAAGCAAACATATATATTCTGATCCTGGTCCTCCAACGTACTTTTTTTATCGGTGCATATTTATCAAAATATATTTTTAGTTTGTGTTCTCTTGCCAGTCAGTATCAAAGAACGATTAAATTTGAAAACTCAATTTAGAATAAAAGAAGAGTAGCGGCTAAGTTGAATTAATTATCAAGCATTAAGCAAGAGAGCTTGTCCCATAAAATATTCAATTTGCAACATTTCGAGCTATAACACGTCTTCGGGAGATTTTTTGATTTACTGGTTTTCGGTGGTATAGTATAAAGTAAGTTATCGATTTCTACTGTAAAAATGTTGCTTCAAATACGGGTTCATTCACTGTGATGTGATCAATAAAAAGCGTCCCGATCAAATTTGGGTTTTTTCACACTTACGTGAATATCTCAAAAACGAGACCCTTTGGAAAATAAATGTAGGCAGATATGGAATCATTATAAAATATTCAATTAGAAAAATTATACCGCAGTGCTCCTCATTTCTTATGTATAGGGCAGAGGTCGGCAAATCGTGTGACTTTATTAGAAGGGTGCGAAAAGTTCCTATACGTGTGAAACGTAAATGTGGCAACAAAAACTTCTCAGCAGAGAAGATAGAGAAGAGAGACGTCGCCATTTGATGTGATATTGAGGTGTGGTGTTCTTCACGCCCCTAGCAACCAGCTTTCCAAAGACATTGGCGGTTAACGCCGCCCCTAGCAAACAACTTTTGAATGCCTCGAATTCCGTAATTTTCCTCCATGCGTTGCGATAAGGCAATTTAGTTTCACATTAATTGCTACCATTGCACATATGAATTTTACAATTTTTATCAAAATTTAAGCTTTTTGTAACCCAAACAAATATATAATTACTTTCTATATATGTTTTTTCATTTTTTTTATACCATTCAACAGGTTGAATAGTATATTAACTTTGCGCAGATATTTGTAACGCATAGAAGGAAAAGTCGGAGACCCCACATAGTATATATATTCGTGATCAGCATCACCGCAGAAATCCATTGAGCCATCTGTCCGTCTGTTGCTACGCAAACTAGTCCCACAGTTTTAGAGCTATCGTGCTGAAATTGTATTGTACATGGTCTTCTAGTTACCATAAGCTGCTCACCGCCAAAAATCAGCGAAATCGGATAAGATTTAGATATAGCTGCCATATAAAGTTAAAAATTCGAAAATTATACAGTACAAAAGCCAAAAACGTTTGAGGTATTTGAAAGTTGATCTTATATAATTAAAGTCCACAAAACACAATGGCGTTCTCAGTTTTTCGCCAGCACGTCAAATTATTTTTTTAAAGCGGTTTGAATTTTTTTTCTTGCAGATGCATTTTTGGTAACAAAATTAACATATTGTAGATTTTTGAAAACTGATCTGATAAATTTATGGTATGCTGAACACGATGATGTCATCAGTTTTCCGCTATCACGTCAGTGAAATTTTTTACAGCGGTTAAAAATTTTTTTTTTTTTTATGTGTTTTCAAAATGAAGTTCATATTTTATCCATTTTCGAAGCACACCTACAGCGGCGATAAATTATTTTATATATATTGACTATCCTTAATAGGATTTGTTGGTTATCTTCTCAAAAACTTATCATATTCATTAATTATAGCGGTTTGAAATTTTATTCTTTCATATGCATTTTTGATAACAATATTCACAAATTGTCCATTTTTTTGATTCGATCTTACAAAATCATATTACGCTGAATGCGAATGCGTAAAAAAAAATTAATATGTTGGAATAAAAAATCGCTTCTACCAATTTCAATACTATGTTTACCACATATTTATTAGTGGCGTTATCCCTGCAGGTCGGAGATTTCCGAGATCAGCCTGTAACTTTCTAAAGTTAGCATATTCATTTGTCCAAACCGTGTCCGTGTACGTGCGAAAAAGTCTATATTCTTTTGTTATTATCCGTATCATTGTCAGCGAATGCTGTTCCGCTGGTTCATCTCTTTGAATGTTCCATATATATTCGGCTAACATACTTTCCGAAACTTTTCCTTTGAATCTTGATTCAATTCGAGGTACTTCTTGATGAAACCTTTCACCATGCTCATCTGAAACAGCACCCAAGTTTTCCGTAAAAAAATTTAAATAATAGTCGAAAAAATGCACTTTCAACGACATTAAAACACCGAGATCCTTAAATGCGTCCAACATATTTATACCTGCTCATAATTTATATTTACCAACTGCTCATAATTTTGAGATCGAAAGTTTCCCAAAAAATTTTTCATTATGTCGACGAGTGCATTCCAAGCTTTTTTCTCCTTTGTTT
>JAWNPW010001082.1:0-12496 GCA_035078745.1 Diastata ussurica
AATTGCTAAATGTTTGAATGAATTATTGAAGAAAAATACTGAATTTAAGTGGACAGAACATTGTGACAAGGCTTTTGTAACTTTAAAGTTGAAGTTAATGAATCGACCAATATTAAAATACCCGCTAGGAGCTGTGCTATCGCAAGGAAATATAGGAGAAGATTTACCAATATCGTATGCTAGTAAATCATTGCAAAAGCATGATTTAAGGAAGTCAGTAATAGAGAAAGAACTATTAGCGATACATTGGGGAATAAATTTTTTTAGACCGTATTTGTGTGGCAGAAAGTTTATAGTTGTTACTGACCATAGACCACTAGTGTCACTATTCACGCATTAGAATCCGTCATCTAAAATGACTAGAATTAGGCTAGATTTATCTGATGATGATTTTGAGATAAGGTATAAAAAGAAAAAATAAATACGAATGCAGACGCTTTGTCTTGTATTCAAATTGACTCTGATATTTTGAAAACTATGATTCCCGTTGAAACGGATAAAAAATCTTGTAGAACACTTGTATTAACTAGGGGTATGAAAGCAGAATTGAATAATAAATGGAGCGAGGAAGTTAGTAATTTTCAGAAGCCTGATCAACTTCATATGTGGGAATGTACGAACGTGGCTTATGTAAGAAACGTTTCGAAGTTAAGATTTAAAATCAGAAACTTCAGAAACTGCTTATATCTACACAAATACATTTATTCCAAAACTCCCCCATATCTATATGAAAAGTTGGTGTTTACCAAATCTGATAGAAATTTGAATCTAATAATACCAAAATACAATTATTTAAATTCGGAGCGCTGCTTTTTGTTAATGCTGCCCGCTTATGGAACTCAATTCCAACTACAATTCGAAGGATTAATGAGAGCAACAAATTTAAGGCTAGTTTGTTTGGATACTTCTGTAATACATCTCTATAAATAGCCAAAACCTTTTCTAAATTTTTCTTTTTTCTCTTCTACTTTTTTAATAATTTCATTTTCTAAAAAATCATTTATCTTATGTTAATTTTGAATCTGAAACATAATATTGAATTGTTAATGTAAATATAAACTTTGATTTAAAATTATTAATTTAGATAATAAGTTTGAATTTGAACCCACCATTGACTATGCACGATTTCATTGTACTTAAAAGATATAATCTTATGTACTAATGCTAATAAAGTAATAATAATAATAATAATAAAATTGATAAATTAGTGGGTACCCAGAACCATATTGAAATTATGGAAAATAATGACGTTTTGATAAGATGTAGCGGTAAGCCTTCGGAACTAGTTTCGTCTTTGGGGAAGCTATCATCACACATGTTTAAACGTAACATTAAAGAATTAGCGCTAGCAGATGATGATGAAATTTTTAATATTGTGTCGGCCGATGAATTGAAGAATATTTATAACAAGTTGCAACAAAATATAAAGAATTCTCGATATCGATTAGAGGTGCTAATATATCGAAACCCCAGAAAAATCTACAAGAAGAATGAGCAAGGGAAACTAGTTAAAGAATATCATGAGAGCACGCATGCAGGTCATCTAGGAGTCAGGAAAACAATGTTGGAATTAAAACAGAGATATATATGGAAGAACATGAACAAAATGGTTACGAGTTTTGTGACGAAATGTGACAAGTGTAAAAGGAATAAACAAGTTCGACATGCAAAAGAACAACAGACAATCACGGATACACCCACTAGTAGTTTTGAGAATATATCTATAGACACAGTCGGACCACTTAGAATTTCTAATGGTTACAGGTACATATTGACTATTCAGTGTGAATTGACGAAGGACGTTATAGCTTATCCGATGTCAACAAAAGACGCTAGGACGGTAGCAGTTACATTGGTTGAGCAGTTTATTTTAAAATACGGACATTTTAAGATACTAAAGTCAGACAGAGGTACTGAGTTTACGAATGAGTTGCCTAGAGAAGTTTGCACTTTATTAAAAATTGAACCGAAGTTTTCAACACCATACCATCATGAAACCTTAGGAGCAACAGAACGCAATCATAGAGTTTTGAATGAATTCATGTTAAATTTTGCTGAAGTCGAAGAGTGAGACAGCTGGTTAGCTTGTTATAAATTTGCGTATAATACCTCTTCAAATGTCTACACACTGTTCACACCATATGAATTGATATATGGAAAGTTACCATTCTTACCACTAGAGAACATAGTTACAAAAACAAACGTTTATAATTTTGAAAATTATGCGAATGAGTTAAGAATTAGGTTAAGAACAGCTATAGAAAAAGTGAGGAAATTGATAGAAAAAGTTAAAGAAAAAAAAAAGAATAGCACACAATATAATAACCCATTATTTCTAGAATTGGGAGATTTAGTTTTATTAAAAAGGCAAAATAGGAAGAGAAACCAAACTCCTTATAAGGGTCCTTATGAAGTTATAGAGTTAAGAGGCGTAAATACCGTTATAAATTATAAGGGTAATAATAAGGAGGTACATAATACCACATTAAAAAAATATGTTTAAGATTCAAATGCTTAATTAAAAATTCTCAACAAAAATTATTTCAAATCTTTAAATATTATTTTAAATAATTTTTTCTTTTTGGGATAGGGGTGTAGTGTGCACATGTAATGTAGTGTACATTGCCTATCACCAAAACCGAATTGTAATATAAAGTCATACTTTGTATACAAATCGATAAACAAACAAAGAACAAAGTAGATGAAATTTCGATGACACACTTGTAATTCGAATCCTTCGAATTTATGATTGGTTGGCCGCGATCGGAATTTCGGTTCTAATTTTTATTTATTGATTTGCATACCAATATATTATAAGCTAGAGTGCAATGCACTAAAGAATTTAATGTAATAGAATAAGTCAAATATATTGTATGTAGTCTAAGTTTCTGATTATAGAAGACGGCGCTGAGCCCGAATAAAGTTAGATCTGATTGATCAGCCAAAATATAAAATACTTCGGCTATTTATTTCAATCTTTTCTCAATAAGAACTGCCAACGATATAGTAAGACGACTGGGACTCTCGTTTCTCACATATGCGAAATATAGTTATATACAACAAAATCATTATAGTATCTCCAAAATAAGTCTAACAAGAAATATATATAATGCTTTTGTCGTATAAGGATCTCGCAATTACTTTTCGCTTTTTTGCATGTCGAATTTATGTAAATGTTGAAGTTTAGGTTCTGATACACCGTAACGCCAAAGTTGAAAAATGTGTCAACCATTTCCAAAGCTAAATAAAGTAATTTCCCTGAAGTGAAAAAATTTTCCCCTGAATCCAAATATAGTATTCGCATAATATGAAAGTAGAACGGTTTCCGAGATATTTTGAAACTTCACCTCTTTTAGTTTTGGAAAAAGATTAAGTTACTAAAAATCCAAAATCTTCGTCCACAGTGTACCGATTTTTATGTATTTAGTTTCATTTGTATTACACAAAATAAAATATCCTTTCTGTTAAAATAAAAATTTGTTAATATCGGCCTAGAATCAACAGAGTTAAAGTGGATCAAAGTTGAATTTTTGTTCAAAACTTTCTCATTTTCAGGCATTTTTCTTCTGGTAGTATAAAACCCCCCTGGTTTTGTAATATAGGTTGATAACTTATTCTATAACAAATTTTTTGCATCTTTTCGATTCAAAATCGGAGAAAAAATGACAATGTTATAAGAGATTTTGACCGTCAACCTATAGTTACACCTTTTTTTTTATTTGCTATCTTCAAAAAAATTGGAGCAGTTAGACATTATTTAAAGTTAATGTTTTTCGCCATTTTGTACGTTTTGGTGATTCTCGAAGGAGGAACCAAAAAAATCGCCCATCATTGCCTCATTCCAATGTCCTTGGTATCGAAATTCTTGTTGAAAACGCTAACCAATGAATGAAAAAATGACTTTTTAAAGACATATTCACTCCTGTTTTTAAATAATAAGGTGAAACCTACTTTCGCGTAGTTTGTTGGTAAATTTTCGATTAATTGTTTGTAATTTTGGCTTCCTAAGAAATTAAAACAAAGAAAACGAAAAGAATGCAATGCCTTAGCCTCATTCAATGATAAAGCTGAACAGTCATACTTTGCAAAGCTTTGAAAAAATGTTTGAAAATGCCTAGTTTTGAATGTGGGCAGTTTTGTTTTTTTCTTTATCGACAATTGGCTTAAATTTAAAATTGTATTACCTAACGGCGAATTCTATCCTTTCGGTCGACTATCCCATGTGCCCAAAAAGCAGCAGTACTTTATTCTGCAAGCCAGCTGCAACCCTGTTGCAAACCAGACGCGTTGTTGATACTTGATAAGATGGATTGATATTAATTGTTTTTTGTTAAATTCGTGTAACAAAACAGCCTTTGAACTCAGATTGTTTTTGTTGATAAATAAGCGCTTCTCATATGCGTCATAAGGTTCAGAAAACTCGTTAAACAAACCGTTTATGTCGTTATAATAGCATGATCTTCAATGGAGTAGTATTTCGCAAAACATGAGTGGAGAGATCTGTAGTGCGTAACTTCGACCTCAGAAGTCACAAAACCTCGTTTCTTCATCCATGATGGTGGCAGTTCCAAATTCTCCTTTATCAACCCAAAATCTATTATCCAGTCATTCGTTCTGCAGGCTTTGCATTTTTTTCTTCTTCTTCAAGATCACTTCCAACGAATTCAGTTGTTTCATCATCTTCCTGGGGCTTCTGATTTGGACAAGCAGAATAAGGATCTGCTGGTGAATGCGGGATTGGCTTAGTGAAAGTCGGCACGTCGTCATGAATATATAAATTGAGATGGCGGTCAATTTGCTTTACATTCGTCAAGAAGAAATAGCAGTCAACTTCGTGACACATTGGCCGAATCCATATTGCAGGAACGCCAAATGTCTAATATTAACTTTGAAGAAATAAATAAGTAAATTTTTCAAAACATGGATCACAAACTTCCACTTATTTTACGCCTTTCTTCCACATACTTAAATTTTTTCTACAAGTATTGCGTAAGACATTAGGCATGCATGGTTCGCCAATATTTTGCGGAACAGTATTAAAATTTTTATGAAAATTGTGTGCCGGCGCAAAAATGTACAAGTATAGCAGAACTTATTTGAACTGATTTTGCAGTTATATTTACGCACTTTATTGATCATTGTTATACTTTTCACTAATCTATATATTATTAGGCAAGCACCCAGCTTCTGAAAGGTTTCTGCATGCATATGTGCAGAGTCTTAATTTCATCAAAATCGGTTGGGTAGTTTGGGATTCAGATCAAGAAAAGCGAAATGCTAATGGTATGAAATGCTAATTCTTATAAAAACGTTCGTACAAAAATTCTAAATATTCAATAGCATGAATGGGCAATCGATACATTTACCTTAAGCGACTGTAAGCGGCCTGGACGAAAGATTTGTGCACTGATCTTCTTGAAATTTGACCAGCGTCAGAATGGATATCGGGAGGGTTTTATGGGCCATATATAGTTATGATTGAATGTACAGGGGCCGTATCACTTCCCATATAAACTGACAAGAAATAATTTACTGAAAGGTTAATGTCTCCAACAGCAACCGCAGCTAAAGGCACTACGTTACAACGACGTTGACAAATAACATAACATATTCTGGCGTTTTATCAATTCAGGAAATAAGTTTCGCTATAAAATATAACACTAAAAAAATTTATGAGTTCCAATGGCAACTTAAAAAATTTAAGGCAACAAATAATTCATATCGTTCACGTTCAAGAAGTCAACAGCGTCGTGATGCAGCCGACGCCACGCCATCGCAAGGACTTATTCGGCTTTGTTGTTATGACAAGAGGTTTGGCGATGAAGTGCTATCAACGTTTTGTTTAACGAGACAAGACTTCATATTTTCGACCGTTCATCGCAACTCCGTTTTCTCATCGACTCCGGGTCAGTTGTGTGTGTTGTTCCTGGTACGTTCTTTAAACATCACACAGAAATCAAAACTTTCGGCGACTATATTCTTCAATTAGAAGTGGGTCTAAGGCGTTTAAATAGCCGTTTATTATCGCTGATGTACATCATTTTGATTTGCTATTGGATATGAGACATCGACGTCTTATCGACCAAACCACAGCTCTGTATTCAAATGGCAACCTACACAACACGATAAATTTCGGGTTGTCGTCTATTAGCAACGAAATCGGTTTTTACAATTTTTTAACTGACTTCATCGACATTCATCTTTTATTTTTTGGAATACGACCAAATACCGATGGCTGAAAGTGACATTGAGAAGACCGCCGTTTTTCACCGTTTGGAATGGTTGAGTTTTTGCCGTTTGGACTCAAAAATGCCACTCAGACTTTCCAACGCCAAATGGACACAATTTTTAGAGGTATGAATTTTGTATACATCTATATTGACGATATTCTCGTTTTAATAAAAATTCTTTTTAGCGTTTATACTCAGCACACATTGCAGTTCAGTTCCTTTGCTATAATATAAGCAGTCGAGGTTGCAAGCCACCGGACGAAAAAGTGGCTGCGATTTGAGCTGGTAAATTACTAGAAAATTTTTACGAGATTCGAAACGACAGACACCGTCATAGCTCTTGAAAATTATAGAAAGAGTTTGGCAGACAGATGCAAGTGCACCGCTATAAGTGATGTATCGAACGTCGCTATTCATGCCGCCCTTGAGTGGAAGCCATTGGGTTTATTCTCTCGCAAAATTTCTGAAAAATATTACAGAACGTACAATCGTCAGCTGCTCGCTGTCTTCACGGCGATCAAATATTTCGGACATTTGTTGGAAACGCTTCCTTTCTTAAACAATGGTAATGGTGTTGAGTGAAGAAATAACACAACTATGATTTTTGCTATCCAAGATATCTTGCTTTATTCACCGTCGCTTTGCAAATAAAACACCAATTTCTTGTACAACAATTCATTGAGAAAACACGAAGAAAAGAGAAGCAAAGAACAGAACATGTGTGACTGCCATCGATTTTGGGCATGTTGCCACTTGATCGAAATTTACGTTAATGTATGTTTAACTTCGATGATATTTAAAAATTCAAAATTAATTCAAACTAAATTAATGGTTTAAGATTGCTTCTCCTCGAACATTCTACCCGTCTTGAAAGGATCTACTTTCTTAGGCGAATTGTACATTTTATTAAGGAGATTGATTAGTTATTTCTTTTTTTTTTTACTGTGACTCTTCGCATTGCTTTTGTAAAAGTACAAAGCAGAGGCTTGTTTCGAAGACTTTGGTTGCGTTCAGCAGAGAACTTCGCTCAATGATCACTGATAGATTTTCGATAATTTTTCTGCTGAACGCGTCCGCTCCATGATACTGATACCAAATTTGATGCATCATGATACTTAAAAAGTATCATACAAATAGTATGCTACAAATAATGCGTTCAGCAGAGACATTTATCAGAAATCAGATACCTGCTCAGTGATATCTGAGCAATTTTCTCTGCTGAACGCGCCCATTTTCAAAAAATTCAAGCAGCTGTGCTACTTTGCTTTTGTTCTTATTTGTTTGGTCTCTTGTGACTTTCAATCACTTAAAAGGCAGCAATGAAGTTATTGGAAATTTAGCAATAGCACCTGATAATATTATCGACACGCAATATCATTTCAGCAGCTTCAGCGGCAGACAAAAGTACTTGGCGTTTGACAGAATATGATTCGATGATGCCTATATCGCGCATATCGGAGTTTTGCCGCGATCCATATCAAGACCGGTAAAGTTTTTACTTAACGAATGGGCTGCACGCAATTCGGAGATCAACTGTGCCGAATCATAGCCAGCATTGTCTGTAATAGCTGTAGGCAGCGATAGTAAAGCATGTGCGAATGCATCCATGGCAATTGATTCTTTGCCAGCAGTTTCTGTTGCCCACTTGGCAACAGCATTTGCCATCAGGGTTTCTGAACTGCCACCACCATATACAATACGATGCTCCTTGACTGTTGCAGCCAAAACGCACAAAGCATCGTGCAAGGAACGATCAGCCTCATCGATAATTTGTTGTGTAGCGCCACGAATAACAATTGTGCATGCTTCGCCCAGCTTAACGCCACTGAAACGCAACAATGTATCCTCACCGACCATCACTGGTTCGATGACATCGCATTCACCCAGTTTGACGAGCGCTGGATTGTCGAATGTTGATATAATTTCACCGCCAGTAACCAAAGCCAAACGTTCCATGCTATCGAAATCGGCTCGATTGCCATAATACCAGCATCGGCAAACAGCTGTTCGGAATAATTGTAGATCAATTGACGATTTATGAAACATCTTCATTAGTTGGTAAAGGTGCTATTTTATGAACTGGCCGCCGCAAAAGGCCATTCTTTGTTTTTAAGTCAAACCCGAACCTTATCATCATAGCCAGCAATAGTTGAAGTTACACGTGCTAATAGCAATTGTTCAGGTGGTGTATGATCTTCATGAATGATGACTAACTGCCCGACTTTTATGTTCGGTGACGCTGGCATCCACTTTGATTTTTGTTGCAGTTGTCGTATATAGTCGCGTCGCCATAGGTTTGCTTCAAATATGTTACACGCTGCCATCATGATAAATATGACCTGACCTATAGGGCGAGAATTTAAAATTGCTTAAGCTTCAATTTAATTCTGTTTGCAATTCTTCAAATGTCAGGCTAGCGTTAGAAATATTTTTATATAAAATTGATTTCGTAGATTTAACAGCTGCTTCCTATAGTCCACCAAAGTGTGGTGCTCTGAGTGGAATGAAACAAAACTCAAATTCAGTTTCAGTGCAAAAAGACAACATAGTTGAAACCGATTCCTTGCTGAAAAACGTTTATTGAAACTCTTCCAACCTTGCTGCAGCTCCCTCAAAAATTTGTTGTATTATCGCAAAACAAACGCTGAGGCAAGCCACGTCGCGAAATGAATCGCTTGAGGCCCAATAAGAATGCATTCGTTGATAACTCAGTGCATAATTCAATGTGTATTGCTTTCGAGGCGAAGCAAACGAAGATTGTTGCAAACGTTTTATATGGCACCTTTCTTCTTATTTTGTATGACGTGTGAAATGGTCCGCAAAAGTCGACGCTGCTCACTAAAAAAGGCCGCTGTGCTCTCAAACAATCAGCAGGTAGATCACCCATTATATGATTCATTAGCTGTGGCTTATAGTGAAAACAGTGAGTGCATTGGCGAACGACCTTCCTTACAACGTTCACTATCCATATTTTTTCACGCAAAAATGCGATCAAGATCTTAGGTATTGCGTGCAAATGCTTGCGGTGCAGGAATTCTATATAGAGCCGAGAATGGAATTGGTGCTTCCGATAACCTTCCACCGACTCTCAACAGACACACTGAACGATGATCAATTTCCTTATTGTGGAGAAACGGCGAAAGTTTCTGTAAATTAGATTTAACGGATTTTCCCCCCTTCAAACAGTTACTTTCATCTGCAAAATTTTGGCTCTGAATATGATCGAGTTAAGTATCGAGATTTGATTCTTAGCAAAACTTAGAATAATATAAGTTGAAAGACTTATTTTAATATATTAAAAAAATGTCATGTTTGGGGTTTCGAGTCTGATTATGAACTGCTTCTAGTTTTATTCTTTTGTTATAATGAAAGCTTAGTTTAGTTTATCGAGTATGTGAATTGCAAAATTCGCACTTTCCGAATTATTTGTGTGAAATTGTAATTGATTGATTCTCGGAATCTGCTTGGTCAATTTCCGTTATTGCTTAAAATAAAATATGCTTAGTATGTTAATTTCCAATTCAATTTCCAAATATTTGTGTTACATTGTTTTTAATCGATTCTCGGAATTAATATGTGCGATAAAATATTCTTATTACTAATAAACAAAAATTATTGATTAAACTAAAATATGCTTATTCTTTAAATCTTCAGTCATTGGCAGTTCATTGCAGTTGTTGCTGTTGTTGCCGCTGCTGCTGAGGTTGTTACGATTGTGGCGACATAACTCCTCCCCCTTAGAATATAGCGATGGCCAAAGAGACTTTGTTGGGGCCATATCTATATTTTCGGTTTGACGTGGAATGTATTTGATCTCTACCCTTCTGGATAAGAATGTTGTTGTGCCGATGATGATAACAAGAACTGCGAGGATTGCTGAGTATGTGTAGTAGTGATAAACTGTTGCCGCCTTCTGTACGTTTGTTACCAATTTTTTATTTCCAAAATGGTATTGTTCTAATATCTTCAGATTGATGGTTGTAATGACTGATTTAGATTTGATTGGAGGATCATTTGGTGGTACTACGATTACATCGTCCCAGAATGTCAACGGGTCGTTTCCATTGAATTCAATCGAACAATTGTTATAATGTATTATTGCCTCGCCTTCTAATGAATATGTGTGGTTACTCCAAGAATTTTGTATTAATGTTTTCTGTATATTTATGAACAATATATACTCGGGTTGCGATATTGATTCTACTCTTCCAACATCTGTCATGCTGCATTGTGCTTCTCGATGGGTTAAAAGTCGACCAATTGACTCTTCCAAAAGCTCCTTTCGTATGGGTTCCATGCAGTAATAGATATTCTCTGTTTTACCACATGGCTTGTCAAAGTATTGAATTTCGATGTTATTATGCGTTATATATGTTTCAATTATTTGTTTGGTTTCATTTATTGGTACCTTTACAATGTGTGATATATTATATTTGTCGGGTAGTAAATTTTAAATTTTTATATTGAATATGATGTTTGAATTGTTATAGTAAGCTTGTAGCCCCAATAACTCATATAAATGTTCATTTGATAATATAAGAACAGATTGGTTTACCATTTCATTATATATCTCATTTAACTCTTTTTTGTTCAGTATGAATTTTGAAATTAAATTAAGCTTTGCGAGTATAACTGCTTCAGCTATATTAGATAGATGATTGTTCAATATATCAATATTATAATTTATTTCAGTTAGGTAACGCATTTCAAGAATAGTACTCTCTTCTCTGACAATTCGATTCGCTGTTTCTTGTAAATTGTACTTCATGTATTTAGTTATCATATCTTGAGCGTTATTGGTATATTCCGTTATATTAGAATTTCTCTTGCATTTGTACATTCAACTTATATTGGTCATTTGTTATTACAGTAATGATATGTTGATTGTCATATAAGTTCTGTATTTGATTGTTTAAGAAATGTGCGTCATTATCGTCCATGTTACCCGTAATAAACTTCACAGCAGTTCATAGTCCATTTATAATACCTCTCCTGTTCCTGTGGGACGGGGTAATTGAGTGGAGTTTCTCCCTTAATTGTGTAAGCTTCACATGTGATGATTTTGTGGAATTTGACAATGTGCTTCGTGATTCCTGTTGTTTCCAAAACTTTCGATATCTTGTCAATACTTAAATAGTAATCATCTAAATTCACGACATGAATTAGGTTATTATAGTTCCTTATTATCCTAGCCGGTCCTAGTTGTAAATGCAAAATACCCCTGTTATCATTAGGATCATGAATCTCAATGTTTGGGTAGATATCATAGGTAATCTTAAAATTTAATGTTTTATTATTTACTTTATTTTATTTATTTATATATTTTTATTTGTTTTTTATTTAATTAAGAAATTTTTTTTTTTTTTTTATTGTGCACTTGTGGAATTTCCTGTTATCTGTTGTTTTTATTGTAATTCCCTGATCGTCCTCAACTTTGTACTTCGAAAATCTTGGTGTGAGTTTATTTCGTATGCATTCCTTCCTGTATACTGATTCATCTTTTTCCCTAAGTTCGGACTCCCTCCTATTTACGTTCAGTCTGTCTATATTGTTGCTTGTCAACTTTTCGACTTCTTCCCGAATCGAAGGAAATATTTTCTCTTGGAATTCGTTCAATTTCTTCAAGTATTCATGAATATATTCAAATGTAATGTTGTTATTGAATTCATAAGTCCGTCCAAAAAATAGTTCATAGGGTGCGTGTTTTGTAGCTGAATGTATTGAATTATTGTAAGTTATAAATAATAACTAAATATCTCGTCATGTTCTAAGCGTAAATTGGTTTCCTTTCGTTTTGCCTGTATGATTCAATAAATTTCTCTAAGAGTGAAATGCAGTCTTTCTACTGGTGCATTACTAGATGTTTGCTGAAAAGATGTGTAATGCAACTCAATCTCAAATTGTTTACAAAAGTCCTTAATAATATTTGCTGTAAATTCACCACCTCCATCACAAACGATTTTCTTATGTATACCATATAAGGTGATGTAATGTTTTAATGATCTCAAAACACAAATGCTTTGTCGTGATGGTAAGGTGTAACCCGAAGCAAATTTCGAAAACTTATCGATTATTGTATCTATTTGTTGATGAATTATACTATAGATATCGATATGCAGAATGTCGAGTGGTTTCATTGGTGTTTCCGTTTTTTGGTATGTTATTTTTCGAGGGTTTCTGTCGTATTTAAATTTTTCACATTTGTCACAGTTATTTATAGTCTGCCCTATTTTATTCTGCATATAGGGGAAGTAGTATTGTCTCTT
>JAWNPW010001083.1:0-12495 GCA_035078745.1 Diastata ussurica
AGGGGTTTCAAACGTTGCACACCACACCTCAATATAACCTCAAATTGCTATCTTTCGCTTCTCTATCTTCTCTGATTTAGACACTCTTTCAGTTTTTAAAAGTAACTCGTAGAACAAATTACAGTTTTTTTTTTTTCAAAATTTGAGAATTGAACGAAAAAATTTCAAAATATTTCGGTAAGGTTACCCTGTGATTCTAATGCAGAATTGCTTCCATACGTCAAATAGCTCGAATGGCGCGACGTCACATCAATTTTGGTAATCTAAAATTAACTTCTGACATTTATATTGAGATATTTTGGGAGTCCATTTCTAATATAATATTGTTCTTCGCATATAGAATAATTTGTACCAAATTAATTTGAATAAAACAAAAATAAAAAATAGATTGGAAATTTCAACTCTCAGTGGTATTTCAAGAACCAAAGATCTCCTTAGGAAAAAAAATTTCAGATTGTACTAAATTTGAGGTAACGATTCAGATGTATAAAAAAATTAACAAATCAATTTATGAAAATAAAGAAATTGAATTTCATTGCACCAAAAAATGTGATTGAAAATGTGGTCCATTTTATAAATACTGTTTTCACTTTTCCAGCCTAGATTTATTTTATATTACTTTGTTTTAAAATGAATTGTTTTTTGTTATTTATATTAAATGAAATTTAAAAAAACCTTAAGTTAGGTTACAGTTTTTTTGTCGAAAAAACAGTTTTATTTTGGGGAATTCAGTTAAAAAAAAAAATCTGTCAGCACTGACTGCAACTGACAGCTGAGTTTGAGTAGATGAACTTGTATGGAGAGTGGTAGATTCGATACTTCAGCGTAAACGCAACGCACAAAAATTTGCGATGTTTCAACTTTGACGTGCATTGAGTACTTTGACATCGAAATTCGCGCGTCTTTTGGTCAAAATTTTTTATTTCCTTTTTGTTTTTTGAAAAATTATAAATACAAGACAAATTAATAAATTATTAACAAAAAAAAAAAGAAAAAGATATAGTCAATAATAGTTTTTTGTTCAACTCTTTGCAAATGATTCACAATATTTTACAAATTTCAAATGCATGGTGAGTAGTCATTTTGTTGAAAAATTAATCATAGTAGCGGGAAGAACAATGTAAAATTGAATTTTTAAATCAAAATTACACGAAAGCTAACCAGCGCAAAAAAAAAAATGGCTCGGTGGATCGAAATTTAAAGGTATTGTCTACCAGACCTTGAAAAAAAAAACCGGAACTAAGGACATACAATACATTGATTAAAATGTCTATAAATTGATAATATTATATTATATTAAGCAAAATGCTGAAAATTGATTTTTATTATTTTATTATTTGTTTGACACAAAAAAAAAGTAAAAACTCCAACAATTTTTCCGTTCGAGCGAACGGAGTGTATGTGCCGACCTCAGTTTGGATGTGTGTAGACAAGACGCCAATACTTCTCAGTTGCAGTTGAAGTATTGGTGGAGCCTATGTGTCGAAGCCTTTAAGCATGTATTTGTATAAAAAGATAGGGAGTTAGTTATGATGAACTTAATGTGACGTGAAGTAGCGTAGATTTCTGTTGATATTAGATATTCTACGCCACGTAACGACAATCTGTCGGTACGATTTTGGTACCAAGGGACGGAAAAGATGAAGAAGAACATAGGCATTAAATTAGACATTTCAAGTAGCACTTTCTTCTTCTTGTTTCGAAAATATTGATGTGATATTTTTATTTTCAATGATGTAATTGTTGTTTTATTGATGTAATATTTTCTTCCTCTTATTATAACTTAAAAAATTAATATTTTTTTTTTGTAAAAAACCATCCCCAGTTTTCTGATGTCAGATAAAACTCTGGAATTTCTTGTTAAATCTCACTTCCCAGGCTGTCAGGACGAGAATATTATGAGGGCAGCTTCAGACCGGGGTAGTTCTAGCTCATTGGTACTAAGGATTCTCGACCGTAAGAAAATCCTCTGGGCCATTAATAGTTTCAAACCATTGAAGTCCCCTGGACTTGATGGCATTATTCCAGCAGATCTGCAAAGAACTTCCAACATCATAATAGCATGGTTGGAGGCCATCTTCGGAGCCTGCCTAAGGCTCTCCCACGTCCCTGTACAGTGGAGAGAAGTAAAGGTTGTTTTTATACCCAAAGGGGGAAAGACCTCTCACTGCAAACCAAAGGACTTTAAGCCAATTAGCCTTTCCTCCTTTCTTCTTAAAACCTTGGAGAGGCTTCTTGATAATTTTCTAAGGTGCTCAATCAACCCGAACAAGCTGTCCTCATCCCAGCACGCATACAAAAAGGGCATATCTGGCAGATACCTCAACACATTAACTGAGTTGTTGCAGAATGCCTTCTCTAATCTCACAGAGTGGTGCTCAACCCCTCAAAAACGGAGCTAGAAGTCTTCACTCGCAAACACTCTGTCCCTGCCTTCAAACTTCCGGTTTTAAACGAGGTTGAACTTCAACGGATAGATCAAGCCACCTATTTAGGAGTTATCTTAGATAGGAAACTTTGCTGGAAATCGAACACAGCCGCTAGGGTTAAGAAGGCTGCGGCTGCTCTTTACTCTTGCAAAAAAGCCATTGGCATACGCTGGGGCATGGAACCAAAGATTGTGCATTGGTTCATTCTTTTCTATGGAGTCCTGGTCTGGTGGACTGCCCTTGATAAGGCGATCCACTGTAATCTTCTTGAGAAAATCCAAAGACGAGCGTCAACCCTGATCACAGGTGCCATGAGGACGACGCCGTCTCAGGCTCTACACACCATGCTAAACCTACCACCCGTCGACTTATATGGGAGGTTGGTAGCTTCTTCAGCGTCCATAAGGCTCAATGCGACCAACCCATGGTCTCGCATCAATTAAGGGCACAGCAATATCCTAGCCCAACTGGGCTACATACCCAAAAACATCGACTACACTCTCTCCAAGCCATTCTGTGACTTCAAATTTTTTACTATCATTCCGACCAGACAGGAATGGGAGGCAGAAGAGGTCAGTATGGGTTATTTGATTAACTTCTATTAGGATGGCTCCAAGCTGTATGCCAGGGTGGTAGGGAAGTCTTCTCCGATAATCTGAATCTTTCCACTCACTTCCGTCTACCGGACTACTGAAGTGTCTTTCAGGCTGAAGTGTTGGACATCCATGAAGCTATGACACTAGTACAGTGTAATCCTATATCTGGCAGGGATATTCAGATTTTCACTCACAGTCAGGCTGCGATGAAATCCCTCTCCAATGTATCAAATAGCTCGAAAGTTATCGAAGTATGACGCTCATCTCTCAATGAAATGGGAGAATTATTTGACATACGCCTGGTATGAGTCCCGGGACACTGTAACATTCCGGGTAACTGTTAGACGGACGAACTAGCCAGACTTGGTATGACCCTTACATCTCCGATACAACACACGATTGTGGTATTCCTCTGACGTCCTGCAAGCTAATCCTTGGGAAAGCTTGTTATGACGCGGTCAACGGACGGTGGGGGGCAGAACGCACCTGCGCGACTTCCAGACTAATATGGCCTCTACTTAAGCACAAGCGTACGACCAACCTTATCGCATTGGGTAGGGGAAGTATCAGCACACTGGTAGGGATCCTAACCGGCCACTGCTTTATTGGCAGACACGTCTCGAGGCTGGGTCTCAATCACAACGACTTCTGTAGAAGCTGTCAAAATGAGGAGGAGGAGGAAACCATCCTGCATTTCCTCTGCCTTTGCTAGGCGTAGACTTGCCACCCTGGGGAAGTACTTCTTCCGCGATTTGTCTGACCTGGCGTTTTCTGATATCAGAGTCATTGCCAGGTTTGCGGATCACTCTGGGTGGTTTTAAATGAACTGTTTTGTGGTTTTTGGTACTTGCCCACATGTGGTATCATAATGGGTCTATTATGGATTAAATGTGTTCTCTCTGTTTCAGGGGGACAGCCACTGCAACCTAACCTAACCTAACCTTCTGTAAAAAAGTTGGAAAAATCAGTTAAACTATACACAGTCAACACGATTTCGATGCTTCGGAGTAGTATTTCGTTATTTTTAAGCATTTCACCGGCTTCGCTGCTTTGGAATAGTATTTCGGCATGTTTTAGTATGTCTGCATTAAATTTTAAATAAGTTAATTAAATTTTATTGCGTTGTTCTTCTGCATTACAATCACTCTAATATAAATTATTATTATCTATTTTGTAAATATTATGGGGTTCTGAAAAAATGAAAAATATACAATTCCAAAAAATATTATTCATTTCAACATTAAAAACCATCTCTGCAAATTAATGTGAGTGTCAAATTCACATTCACATTCGACGAATTTCAGCACCACCGTGAATAGTCATTCTGTCAAAAAAGTGAACAAAAACTCGTGCAAAGGTGAAAAAATTGAAATTTTAAAATCCATTATCTCGAAAATTAATCTGCGAAATGGCTAGGTGAATCGTTTTTTCCAGTCATGTTTTACCCAAAACCAACGTCAAATCGCCTGCTGCGGAAACCAAAATCTCCACCGCCCCGAAAACATTCATTCTTAATTAAGAAATATTTTTATATTGCTATTTACTTCATAAGTAATGTAAATTAATTTGATTTACATTAGGTACATTATAATGCACCTGGTTGCACAGAACATTGAAGTTCATTCGAAAAATTATTTAATTTCGAATTGTTGAATATTCACATCTCTGCATGCAAACTTCCAATAGATAGCGCTGCATGTTGCATGACCTCAATACAAAGTTCGGTTATTTTTGCGACACAACGTGTAGCAATTTATTAAGGTGTGGTGTGCAACGTTTAAAGTCCCTAGCGACCAGCTTTCCAAGAACTTTGGCGTTCTGTGAAACTCTTAGCAACCAGCTTTTGAATGCCTCGTATTTCGCAATTATCTTCATCAGAGAAGATAGAGAAGCGATACATGATAAGAATAGTCACCACTTTCAAAACAAATCCATTTTTTTTTTAAAGTGACGTCTTTCATATCACCACGGACCGAGGTGAAAAAAAAATGGAAAACGTAGTGGAAATTTCGGATTTCGGAGAAATGTAGTATAAAAGTACTATATATATCAAAAGGTAACATCTGTAATGCAACTTAAAGAAATAAAATTTCAAATGCTATTATATAACACGTAATAACAGATAAAAAAATGTATTTAAAAAATAATTTCTTATAATTTTAAGAAAATTTAACTTTTATGTTGCAATTTCCACACCACCCAAGAGGTATTCATATGAGGTATTCTTCCTCAAACGTCCCAGTCAAAAAATAAAAGTTATGGGATTGGCTGAATATTTTGGTGAATTATTATCCTATATGAATTAAATAAATTTCCAAAATATTACCTTATTAAAAAAAAAATTGTAAAAATTAGGAGGGGGGTGAAAAGCTCGCACAAAATCGTTTGTAACTTCTGTAATACTGCTCATCCCGTTTCGAAATCGGTATCATTTTAAAGATAAATCGGGCTTTCGAAATAGCGAAATTAAAAAAATATTTAAGATACCCATTTAGGTCAAAATTGAAAAATAAGGGTTAATTTTGAAAAAAGGGGTGAGGTGAAATTTTTTTTTTAATTTTTGTTGTTATTATCGAAAAATACATGAAAAATGCTTTAAAATGTTTTTTTTTTAAGAACTAAAAGCGGTAAAGTTTTATCATAGTTATACGATTTTAATTTCACCTAAAATGTACTAAACTTCCACCCCCCCTGTTGATAAAAAAATAAGTTCATCAAATGTCAAAATGAATTTATATGTAATGTGATTTGAAATTATCACCTTATATCGACCTAAGTTTTTCTTTCAATTTTATTTTTCACAAAAAACAGAATTTTATCGATTGACAAAAGCACTTATTTGGACATAGGTTGCTTTGTGAGGAGTATTTTAGGAAGAAACTCGAAGAAATTTTCATACTAAATCATATTAAGTTCTTCTTTGAAATTGAAAATTGGAGAAACTAGAGATAGGTTGATTTTCATGACTGATATCTCTTGAACTAAAAGTTAAAAAATATGGGAGTAAGAGCAAAATATGTATGATTTAAATTTGGGTATTTCCAGGATCGAGAACGTGATATTCGTACGTCTTTAAATTAAAAAGAAAATGCAAAAAAATAAAATTTTTAAAAATTTTGTTTTTACGTGTTTAATGCATTTTATCAACACTATTTATATTATTAAAGACATGCTTTGAGGACTTCTCGTTTTCGAATTATTTATAGAAAACAATGCATCGCGAACGCGACAAAAAATGGAAGTCATGTTTGAAGAAAATTCTATTAACCATAATAAAATAATGTAGCTTTCCACTTGTAGGGATAATTTTGATATATTGCTACTATTTTATTTATTTAACAAGTTCATTAGTGATTTGTAACGCAGCATCGCGAACGTGACAAGATTTCCACCTACTTTTATATATAAAAATTTACAGGAAATGTGACTTGAATTGTTCCTTTTGAATTTTTTTTAGATAGATAATATTGTTAGGTAGATTTCGTAGAATAACAGTTATTATGTACGATCTATGGGTAAGAAAATAATATTCAAGTGAAAATGCAACTAAAAATGTCCTAAAATTTCCTAAAAAAACGAAAAAATGCATTTATGTATGTAAATTTGAAGAGGATTCGTTCATCATTCTCAATGAAAAAATATGTAAGTTACCTAAATAAGTAAAATTGTAATGTTTCTCTAACATAATATCATTAACACATTTTAATGTTTTTGTCGCGGTGGACCTTTTTGTGGAAATGTCCATACATGTTTATGATTAAAAAATTAGAAAATTGCCCCAACTCGCAATAAGTTGTGTTTTCAAAATGCCACAGATATATGTTCTAATATTTGCAACTAAATTTCAGAAAAAAAATTTCACTTTATCACATATATAGTTAATTTCTAAAATGTGTTTTTATTACTATAATTATTATTTGCAATATATGTTTATTTTTGGTTTCACATGTAATGCACGTGATCATTTTCATTATATAAATTTATTTTGGTTGGCACATTGTTGCTATGTATATTCAATATTATTTGAACAATTTCTTCCTGCACGGAAGTTGTATTATTTTATTTTTGGTTTTTGTGCTATTGCATCGTTTCATTTACACTGTAATTACATTTTCGTCTAGAAGAACAGAATGAAAATACAATAAAAATATGAGCCACTTTGCATACCTCTTGGGTGATGTGGAAATTGCAAAACAATAGTTTAATTTACTTACAATTATAATAAATTATTTTTCAAATACTTTTTTTTCAACGTGTTCTATTGAAATTTTATTTCTTTAAGTTGCATTACAGACATTACTTTTTGATATATATATATATATCTTTTTTTACTTTTATACTTCGATTCTTACTACCTATTTTATCTCATGCAATTGAACCCGAAAATTCCGCTACGTTTTCAATTTTTTTCACCTCGGTTCAGGGTGACTTGAAAGACGTCACTTTTCAAAAAAAATGGATTTGTTTTTTCAGTGGTGATTATTTTCATTAAGTCTGTTTAATTAAATTTAATTTAATACAATTGACTTAATTAACTCACTTTTTTGTATTAATATATCTTTTGTATTTTCAGTTTTGAGGCCACACCAACCGACCGACCAACGCTTGATAGACATTGACTGTGGACAAATTACATGCACGAAAAATTTATCACATCAATATTTTAAATGTTCAGTCGGAAAATGTAATTTTCTTAGAAGAATTGACCGCAGATATATATTCTTTATCACCATATTCTTCACCTCAAAAATTGAACTGAATTTCTTTAAAATATAGTTAAAAATAAACTTAAAAAAAAAAACATCCCAACTTCGCACAGAATATATGTTCGCATTATTTCTTTTAGAGTGTTTTCTTTTTTTGCAAATTTATTACAAAGTATGGAAGTTATTCTGTTATTTTTAAACGTCCCATTGTCTTTTTAGTTTATAAACTAAATAAAAAGTTAGTAATCAATGTGTCATTCACAACCAAAAAGACACTAAACTGTATAGAATAATCACGAAAATATATACCATTCTACCAGCAAATTGATAATTTTTTATTCATTAATTACTCGAAAACTGAACGACAAAACTTTGTTTTTCTTTTTTTCAAACTATTCTAGAAAGTCCATATTTGAATATGATATGCCGGTCTCGAATGCGCCAACCCTCATTCTCGAAATATTCGCAATCGTGGATGGCCTAAATTTTTCTATAAATTTGTTCTTACAAAGTTTAAAAATGTATTGACGTTCGAGAGTGACTGACAATAAGGAACAATTTTCAATCATTAATATCTCAAAAACTGAACGATAAAACTTTGTTTTTCTTTTTTTTAATATATTCTAGAAAGTCCATATTTTAATATGATATGCCGTGCTCGAATGCGCCAGCAACCATTCTCGATATATTCGCAATCGTGGATGACTAAATTTTTCTGTACACATTGCAATACAAAAGATAATCGATGCGAACCGTTCGATAATCACAATGAAAATGCATACTTTCTAAAGGAAAACAGACATATTTTGATTCCTTAATATCACAAAAACTGAACGATAAAAATGCATTTTTTTTTTTTAATACATTCTAGAAAGTCTATATTTAATTATAATATGCCCAGCTTGAATGCGCCAACTTTGGTGTTTTATATAATCGCTACCAAAATTAGTACATTTTTCTTTTGGCTCTTATCCGAAATTTTCCGTTGAACCATGGAAACTTGAGTTTGAGGAAACATTCCTAGTGGTTTATAGATTATTCTGATATCAAAAGTTTTTAAAATGATCCACTTGATCCAAAGATATAGTCATTTTTTTAAAGTTTCAAATCGATTTTTCTCGAAAACTAAACGATAAATATTCATTTTTTTAATTCTATTTAATCTATATTTTCATTTACCATATATCCAAAAGTTATTCCACTTCAAAAATTTCATTTTGAAAATTTCACTTCAAGGAATAAAAAAAATTAAAATTTTTTGATTTCAATCGATTTATTAGGGTCTAATTAATCTACAAAAAAGTTATTTCAGATCATTTAAAATCGTATTTTGCCTAAAAACGGAAAAAGAAAATTTTTTTCCAACAACGTTGCTAACTTGGCGGGCGTCTCTAAAATGCAGTTGCACAGAACCAAATGTACCATTATTATTAAAAACGTGTTGGCTCCACACTTTGTCAAGGATTTTCGGAATGACATTGGAGATTCCAAGATCAGTTTACTTCTCGACGAGTCCACAGACATAAGTGTCGGAAAATTTCTTGGTATGTATTCGCATATGTTCAAATACAAATATGATTGAAATCTGTTCTAAGATAATTTTGTACAGGTATTGTTGTGATGTACTTTAGCCATTCCAAGGGAAATTTTGTTTCAACGCTGCTATCGCTTGCAGCGCTTGAAAGCGGTAACTCGGAATGAATAGTTAAATGCATTTAAAACGAGTTGACAACTTATAAAATGTACATACTAAATTAAATTCTATTGAATACAAATTATAAAGTGAATTTCTTTAAAATGAACTATGATACGTGAAGCTAAAATAGTGCGTTATGCCTTGATTATAATGGACATGGCGTGGCATAGACGTGAAGTAAGAACTGTCACTTAAGCATTTATTTGTATGAAAAGTCAAACAGGCAGTTATAATGAACGTAGATTTCTGTTGATATTAGATATTCTACGCCACTTTACGATAGTTTGACAGTTCGCAGCGAATGAGAGAAGCAAAATTGAAAAACAAGAAGAAGAAAAAACAAAGAAATATAAAATATAAAATAAGAAAAAATACATGTAAAAGGGCCAATATAGGCTCAATATAACATTTTCTAACACAATTTTTTCAGTTTTATTTTATAATTGCTATTTTTGTTTTCTGAATCACAATTTCACTATCACGTTTTACGTTTTTAATGAAAATTATCTTCATAAACACAATTTCCTTATATATTTGTTCATTTTTCTTTTTTCCCTTTTCTGTTGTAAACAAAACTACAGTTCTGTCGAACGTAGCTAAATGTAACATTATAACTGGTTCTACGATTTCTTACGTTACATCACGTCATGTCTACGCCACTCCACGTCCATTATAATCAAGGCATTAGAAAAATATAGCCGATTCTAGCGGTTTTTAAACTCAATTTTAGCCGAATTCCTTGTCTAAGAGTTAGCAACACTGCTTTTGAAAACGCCATCGCTTTATTTGGGTGAGTAACAGTTGGCGCATACTAGAAACCATCTGGTGAAGGCACTGTTGCAATAGGTTACGATATATTAGCTATTTTTTGAGCAAAGTGTTTCTTGCAAAAACACATTTACAAATGATGCCACTTCGCCCTTCACCACACGAGAATCCGCTGTGGGTATCATGGCATGATACGCAGATGATGGCGACTCTCAATCCACAAAATATTATGGATTATTTCTGTCGAAAATCGAATCCGTTTTATGATCATTTGTGCAACAACGAAAACATACGCATGCAGCGTTTAAGTATGGATCACCTGAAGTCGGTCTTACAAAACTATGCATTTTGTTGAGAACTAATCACAATTTTTTTTAACTTTCAGTGATATGGTTGGATTAGAATACATTTTGTTGCATGTTGCCGAGCCAATCCTTTATGTTATAAGAAAACAGCATAGACATAGTCCAGCGGAAGCTACGCCCGTTGCTGACTATTATATTATCGGCGGAATGGTTTACAAAGCACCTGATTTGGCGAATGTCATTAATTCCAGAGTGGTAAATATACACAAGCATTCAAAATTGTTTAAAACTTCATCTCGTTTTTCATTTTATTTCCCGAATACACAAAGCTTGGCACGATAACCACTTTGCAAACAGCCTTCGAGGAAGCTAGCAGTTATGCGCGTTATCATCCCAATAAAGGTTACACTTGGGACTTCACATCAAATAAAGCATGTACGTTGTTTTGGAAACGTGTTAACATAGTCTAGCTAAAATTCTTTTGTTCAATGTTTTGCAGTATCTGATGAATGCAAAGCTGCCGGCAAAAAGGATCCGACAGCAGCTAAAGACGAGAACGGTACAGTTTTCCAAATGCAACGTGTTGATATGTTGCTTGCAGAACTATTACGTAAATTTCCACCACCAATGCCACCACAAATTCAACAGAAGCAACAACAACAGCTGCAACAGTCGCAGCAGGCGCCAGCTGGTTCAGATACTAGCACCGGAGCCGTTGATACTGTAACTAACTTAAACAACAATGTACCAGTCATCAAACAAGAAACGGAAACAAGTTTAAATACAGCAGCTCCAACTCAACCCACATTAGAACCAAAAGTAGAAAGTATTTCTGATATGAAACCACCACCGGAAAAGAAAATAAAGATTTAAAAGAATGCGGTGTTTAGATTTGAAGTCTACGGAACTCTATGTCAGAGAGCCACTGAAGTATATTTGTTCTTGATCAACATCCATAGCGGACTCAATTTAATTATGTCCTTTTGTCTGTGTGTCCGGTGATTTGTGAACTAGTCCCTAAATTTTTGAGATATCAAATTTAGGAAGTAGTTCCCCCTGACATGGAAACCGATTACGATCTGAATCGGTTTTGAAAAGGTGCTGTGAAAAGAGTCGTGATTTAGACAAAGGTGTTTTTTTTTAATTTAATACTTTTTTTCATTTTCTAATTTCTATAATGACAAAAGTTTTTCATATATTTATATAGAGATATCGAAATGAATCTTCGTATTTACGCTGTTATTATCATTTCTTTGAAATGCTGATAAAATCAATATCGGATCAGATTTGTAAACAGCTGCCATAAAAATAACAATAAATTTGAAGTCGTTATTCTTCTTCCTCAATCATTTGAAAATACGCTCATCCATTATTTTTGTGTTTATAAAGATAGGTATTTAGAAAAATTGGTATTTAAGGTTCAAGATATAATCGATTTCTGTAGGACTCGGAGAATATGGACGGGATTAGACAAATGTCTGAAGCTCTAACATTGTATAGAAGCTCGTTGAAGAAACCACTTTTCTATCAGGCATGCTCCGAATTCACGCTATTTTAGTGGAATATTCCATTAAAGTGAAATTAAGTTTCTCAGAACACGCAATTTAGTGGAATGGATTCCATTCTAGTGGAATTCGGAACATGCCTGATACAGTTAGTATGAGTTAGTCTTCACAACTAAAATGAATATTGGAAAAATTTGAAACTTTTCTTGCAAGAAAAAAGGAACTACATTTATTTTACAAAAATGTTTTTGATGTGTCTTGGTATAATTCGTAGATATTTAAAAAAGTGATATACAAGCCTGTTCTGTATTCCACGTAGTTTCATTTCGAAATTACTTTTCAAAGTATTTTCAATTCGAACTCATTTGCTCGTGAAAATTTGATGAAACTTCAATTGGCCGACTTTTTGAAGTGAGAAAGCAATAAAAGCATTCAGATCACTTTGGCCGTTTTTAAATCGTCGCTCTACATTAAGCCTCCAGAACAAAAA
>JAWNPW010001085.1:0-12491 GCA_035078745.1 Diastata ussurica
CACACAGAAATGCGCGTTAATGTGCTTCATGACAGCAAACAACAGCAACAACAATAAGTATATAATAGAGTTTATTCGTTTGAATTTGTCTGCGGAGTGTGGGAGTGGGTGGGATTGGGTGGGAGTGTTGATGTTTGGTAACTGTTTAATATAAACGAAAATTAGAACCAACACATTTTCCTTTGTACAAAATTGAAGATCAGTTTTCAATTAATGAAAAAAAAAGATTGAAGTATAATGAGATTTTTGTTCGCAGTACACACAAACACACACGCACACATTTCTTTTCAATCGAAAGCGTTACAGCATATTTCGCTCGAAAGCATTATTAGCCTTATTTGCCCTCCGCCCAATGCAACGAATGCCTCACAGCAAAAGCACTTCCGCGCTACTCTTTCTCGTTTTATTTTTGCTTACAATGGGCTCAATGGAGAAATGTTTGTTTTAACATTTTTCGTAGATGGACAAGTGTACCGAACTGGCTTTAGCAACTGAAACTGTAACGGCGACGACGACGACGATGGAAAATATTCCATTTGTGGGTCTCGCTCTTAAATTTCCATTTAGCCAATACACGACATAACAGGAAGCGAACAAGAGCGTAGAACAAAGCGTATAAAAGTGGTACAAGCGTCAGTGGAATTGTTTTGTTTTTTGTTGTTTTCGTTGGTTCGACTGCTGCCGCTGCTGCTGCTGCTACTTTTCGAAAGTGGTATAATCATTATATGGTGGTAAACGGGGCAGCTGTTTGTGTAGATGTGTGTGTGTGTGTGTGTGTGTGTGTGTGTGCATATTGTACATTGGCAGTTGTATTGGGGGCACTTGCATTCCCCGAGCTCATTATGTTACAAAACGCAACAACAAGAAGAACAATAAGCAGTACAAGCAGTACAAAAACCAAAAAAAAAAAAAAAAAAAGAAGAAAAAAAATGGATAAAAAAATTGTAGGAAAAAACTAAAACACAAAGCGATTCCAGTGTGTTAAAATACAACATTTCGCAAATGGGCTAAATGGTTTGGTTCGGATCGGATCGGTTTTGTTTCAGTTTGCTTCGGTTTGGTTTGGTTTTGTTCTGCAGTATGGACCGTTGCAGCATCGCTGATGGCGTTGATGGCCGCAGCAATGGCATCGGTAACGTTGACGTCGTTCGTGACTGCTTACCTTTTTCTGTTGGTCGCTATTAAAACCGAATCATCGCGGCAGTTGTGATACCTTCCACATTTTTTTTTCATGTTTTGTTTCGTTTTTATTTGATTTTGGTTGCTGTTTTGCATTCTTTTTTTTTTCTCGTTTTTTGTTTTTCTTTTCATATTTTCACTTTTTCATTGTTCAAAATGTTTGTTTGTATATGTGTGTGTGTGTGTGTGTGTGTGTGTGTGTGTGTGTGTGTTTGCATGCACTTACATATGTATGTGTTTTTTTTTTTTTTTTTTGTTGTGCTTCACAAACAAACTTTATATAAAGAAAGATAGCGGCCGGGGCTGAACTGAAGCTGTGCAGAGCTGTTATTGCGGTTTTGTTGTTGGTACTTTACGCTTTGGTTTGAGGTTTTTCGTTTTTACTTTTTTTTTGTTCGTACTCGATTGTGTTGTTGTTGTTGTTTTAGTTGGTATTGTTTTTGTTGTTGCTGCTATGCACAAAAGTGTTGTTGATTTATTAACGGTATTCAACGATATGGCGTGCATTCAATTGCAACAACAACACAAACTACAATAATATTGAACCGAAAAACAAAAACAAATAAAAAAAAAAAAAAAACCAAAAGCGAAAAGCGAAAAAAAACACGCAGCAAAGCGTTGAGGCTACAAAACCAAAATGGCGGCATATCGGGTTAATATGCATATATATATATATATATAAACACACACACACACACACACACACATACATATCTCAATGTACATGAAAGTTTGTTTGTCGCCTTCGTTGTTGTTGTTGCAATATTTGTTGTATTGTAATTTTTGTACCGATAAATGTTTATTTGTAAATATTTATATATAAATATATATATAATTGGTCATTTAATTCGTCTATGCATATGTATTTATATATATATTTTTATATACATAACTATAGTTGTTGTAAGCTATTTTTTTATTTTTTATTTTATTTTAAATTGACCTTTTTCATTGTTGTTGTTGTTGCTGCTGCTTTATAGAAACGATACGCTCTCTTGAGAAATAATTTTATTTTATTGTTTTTGCACTTTGGTCGCTTTACAAATTTTAATAATTCAATGTTATGAATATTTTGTTAGCAATTTAATGAATTATAAATTTCGAATTGGTTCATTTTCGGAAAAATTTTTACATTACTGGCATAATCAAAGATTGTCGAAGCAACCAAATACATATATGATTATGTTGATAACATCATAATGATATTATTTTGCTAATGAAAACCTACGTTATTATTCGGTGCTTTTTCTCAATCAATAAAATATTTTAAATTTTGAATATAGTTGTCAGCCAAGTTATATCAACTCAGGAGTCTTAAAAACTCTTTTATATGTTAATATTATCAAGTCTTCTAGGCGATATACTATTGAGTCAGAGTGCAAACCATTTGATGAGAAATTTCAGAGTGCAAGTCGTTTCGTCCGTTTACACTTGCGAGTTGATTAGTGGACACTTTTTTCTACTCCAGTATTTCTTATTCTCAGAAATCGCTGCAGTGTGGTGAGAAAGCGAAGACTGTGTACAAAATTTGGTTAGTTTATCTTCATCCGTCATGATTTGATTTGAATACATGTGGACAGAATTGCTTTCGATGCTTATCAAGAATATAAAAAATGTAAGTAGTCTCTGATCACTCCTGCTGGGTGATACAAACATTCCAATATACCTAATAAACCGTGAATAAAGCGATATCTTGAAACTCTCTACGTTTTAATCGACTGATTTTTGGATCTTAAAAAAAATATCCAAAGATTTTCAGCATTGTTCGAAAAGTATTTAAAAATACCTGAATTTCGAGAACGATATTTTAAGATTTAACTACATACTGATTCGAAGCATTTAATAAAACTTAGAGGTTTCACAGATAAAGAATTGAAAATATTGTCGTTGATGGGATATAAACTAGAGCTTTTTTAGATTACAGTAACAATATGATTTCTTGGTTAAAATTCTCAAACAAAACTATCAAATAATATGATTTTATGAGATCTTAAATGAGTTGTATCAAATGATATGATCTTATGAAAACTTAGAATATAGAGAGGGTGCTGGACAATAAAATATACATAAAATAGACAGAGAACTACTTATGATTTGTTTTTTGCACAAATATGAAATAATTTTTAGATTAGATAGAAAATGAGATAATGTTGCGATTAATAAGGGGCGATTAATAAGGGTTCTCTTAAGCCTAATATAGTGTGATAAGATATAGTCTGCTGATTCTTTATCTTCTTTACAGTATCTTTATTACAGAATATGAGCTATATCCGTTAGAATTTAGTTATTTAGAATTGTATATTTGATGTGTGGGGAGTTCGGCTTCATAGAGCTGTCAAGCGCAATGGTAATATAACCCTATAAATACATTCCTTTTTCTTTCTTCTATCGAAACGAAAATCCTAAACGAAACATCCACCACCCGCCCTACCGAGGTCTTTTCAGGTAAGTGGGGACGCGCTTAAATAGCTACTGGCAGGTCTGCCATCAGCTATTATTATCAAGATCCTCTATAAGACGCGGTTTAGTTACTGTAATAGAGTCAGTCATATCGAACTTGCCATATCATGAATTGAAATTAATGCACAAAGAACGAGAAGGGTAAAATAACCCTTCATAACTAGTGCGACGAATGCTTAATGGAATGGATGTGTAATATCTTGAAAGCCGGCTCGGTATATTGAAATTTTTTTCATTGAAATATAAAACTATTATATACTAGTAATGTGCCCGTACCTTCGGAAGCGGTAATTTTTGATGTTAGTATTGATTGGGTATGTCATGAAGTAATGTTTTTTTACCAAAGTGATATATTTTTTCATTTCAAATTTTATCTTAAAATGTTGAGTATACTTTTGCATAGTTAGATAACGTTAAAGGTTTATTATTTTTTGAAAGAGTATTTAACAATTTCAACAAATAAAAATAAAAATATTTCTTAAGGTTAATGTGTTCGTATATTGATTTATATTGACATATTTTTCTTTTGTTTTTGATACTACCGTTTAGCATCGGTACCAACTTAAAATATCGAACAGAAAATTAAATCGAAGAAACCTAATATTCAAACGAAAATCGAAAAGAAAGGTCAACGGATGTTATCTAATATTTTAACCAAAATCGAATAGAAAGTTTAATCGAACAAGCCAAATATAAAATATTTATCAAATTCATAAACCAAAATGCACCTAGAAGTATGCTACACACCGACATCTTTCGGTACGTTACGAACTAAAATATATTAAATCGGATATAGCGGGCGATATAGCCAAAAATTCAATATTTATTGTTGCCTATAACCATCTCACATGCTATATCTTTCTATTAAAAAAAAAAAAATTGTTAAAATCGGATCAGTGATTCTCTCGTTATAAATGGTTGAAAAAAAAGTCTACGATTTTATTATATGTATAGATTATGAAATTTTCAACATTAATAGATTACGGCTTTCATTGCGAGGCTTTATTGTAGTTCCAATATCAAAATTCATAGCAAGGTTTTAGTGTAAAATTCATTTAAAATATTTTTCTTTTGAAAAAACTATTACGTTTTTTTTAGCGGTACTTAGTTCAAACTAAAGTTTCTCATATTGTTAGTAATACCGGACTTACCGCACAAATGCATAACCCTTGTCCTTGAACACTCTTATCTCCTGGATTGTGCCATATGGAGAAAATGTTTTTTGCAATATTTCCTCATTTAGAAAGCCGGAAAGTGCGCCATTAATGCCGCCACAATAAACAGTGCAATTAGTGGGACTGCTTTGATTATAAACTTCATCGAATGTCAAAGGTTTGGCGTTTACTAAATATTAAAAATTAGAAAAAAATTATATTATTATTGGTATCGGTATCAGTTTTTTTTTATAGAAACACATACCATCTGGTTTTGTTGTTGGAGGTTTTCTTGTTGCCCAATTTGTGCGTATTGAACGTGAGCCAAGCCATTGTCCATTCATAGCTGTAATTGCGGTTTCCGCTTCCTGTAAATAACAACATATATCGTATATTAGAATTCTTCATTGATTGAACTGTAACCTATACTCATTTACAAATAATCATATATACACACTAGACAAACCAGTGACCAGTGACTTTCACAACAAATGCACATTTTAATTGCTTTCTAAGAATTTTTATTGACATTTCAACATTTTTTTTTTCACTCCTTTTGTGCACAAATCTCTATTTGATAATCCTTCAATATCCTTATAACAATTTGCTAAGAAAATAATTCAAGCTATTTCTTCTTTCAAATTATTTAAAAGCTGTCGTCTCTAATTCCTTTTGTTTACGCTCTTCCACTCTGCCGTTCAAAGTCAGTCAAACAGTCAGTTAGTCAGGCAGTGATAACCAAATAACGTGTTAGAGTAGAGCATTATCAGTCGTTTACATGTGCTCTATTGGAAAAAGTTTGGTGAGCGCTGCATCGTTGACGTTGCCGCTTTTATTTTGCGTTTGCACAACGGCAACGGCAACGGCAACGGCAATGGCAAATACAACACATTAATAGCGCGAAACTTAAATTGACTTTCCGATAATGTCAACTGCAAGCAAGTGAGTGGGAGAGAGTGTGAGCTAGAAAGTACAACAATAACAACAAAAACTACTATGAAAAAATAACATGACGGTGGGAAGGGGGGGATGGGGGCTAAGAAAGAGCTGACAGCGACAGTAAAACATAAACAAACAGTTTGACGAGCATTGAACGTCAAACGAGTGGGAGAAAAATACTCAAAGTCGAAACGTAAAACGAGCCAAAAACTTTATCCTTGCACTTGTAGTTGTTGTTGTTGTCCTTTTCGTCTCATGCTCTATTGTTGTTGTTGTTGTTCTGTTATTTTAACTGTTGCAAAGAAGTTTTGCGATTTCGAGCATTTAGAAGCTCAACTGGTCGGGTCCTTGGTTCAGTTTGATCCCATCTACTGGCGTTATATTTGTTATTTTTATAGTTGAAAGGTCTGTCTTTCGTTGTCTGTCTGTCTGTCTCTCTGTCTGTCTGACTGTCTATCTGTCTGCCTGTCTTCTTAGTAGTAGTAGCGGAAGCAACAAAATGTTGCAAAAAAAAGAAAAAGTAAAACGTTTCTTTCGTTTTTTCTTTCTTACTTTCGTTCGATTTATGCCCGTAATCGATGAACATCTACAATTGTTATTGTCTGAAACAATTGTTCTGTCCATACTTTTATCAACTTAAAATTGTTGCATTTTAGTTAAATTGATTTTTGTGTTGCCGTTGTTGGTGCTGCTTCTGCTGCTGCTTAAAATGCGGAAACACTTCAAAAAAGTTTCAAGTGTAACAGTTTTTCGCGACGTGAAGCATTGGAATTTATTAACTAAATAAATTATTAAATAAATGTTATAAATTTTGAAAATTTTTGCAAACACAAACTTCAACACATAAAAAGTGTGCACAGCACAAATGAAAGAAAAAAAAAAGTAAAAACACATATGCATAGTTGATAGAAATTCACACACACACGCATACATGGATACGCATACCAACACACACATCTACGATGCATATGTATATGCATATAGAAAGTAACGCAACAGTAGAGCTGCAGTTGGAAGGGCAAACGATGAAATTATAATTTCAATTTCGCATAAGAGGTAATTCGTGCGAATGAAACGTGATGCATGCTGAAATGATTGCAAGTGGCAGCTGCGTAGCTGAACATAAACACGAACACTCAGACGCACTCACACATACGTAGATTGTGAGGCGTAGGTGACGCTGGCAATTTACTTGTGGCGCACCGGAAAACACAGAGTAGAAAATGCAATAATGGCATTTGTTGGTAATGCGGTCGCAGTATAGTGGCACCAACAACAACAACACCATCGGTAGCGTATCGTATTAAGTTTAAAGCTTCAGTCGAATAATTTCATTGAAAGCATATACAGTGAAAGGTTTACTTGTAGCCGGTTCCCACAAGCGAATAGCCTATTAAACTGGAACTGATAAATAGCACTAGTTTCCTTTGGAACATTGATAGACCAAAGGGTTCACACGGAGTTCTGAAGGTATAAATTTTTCATTTCTTTGATTGTGTTTTGATGAGCACTGAATGTCATTAAGCACTCCGAAATACATCTTACAAACACGTCTTCTCTTAGGAGGGTTAATTTTCGTTCTCTCAGAAGATATACCTGCAGAACTCCTCTACGGCTCTTTTTTTATTATGCTTTGATAATACTCGAAATAAATTTGATTGACGCAGTCCTATTGTATTCTTTCTCCGTTGGTTCTGATTATAACATGTTGGGTTTTGGAACCAAATAAATATGATCGAGACGGCTGGGCAAGAAATTTGCTATCTACAATTATAGGCGGGTTAAATTTCAGTACGAACTGACTTAATTTAATATTTTTTGTTCTGCTTTCTTCCTTCTTATAACAAGAACGATCGTTGCTGAATCAAATAATATAATAAGCATTTATGCTTATCGGATTAAGTACGAAGGACTTACGTTCGCAACCAAGAACAGAGTTTACAGATGAAGAAAAAGCCTACTTAACAGACTTTCGTCAACGAGTCTGCCAGATTTTGAACTGTTCATTTATTTTAAAACGATTTCATCTTGGGTGTATTTATTTTTATTCCAAAAAACAGAAATAACGATGAACGATTAAAACTTAGAAGACCTTGTGAGTCCGCTTATGAAAGCTTCCACTGTAGTTCTGTCTTAGAAATTTATTGTTAACTTTCGGTTGAATATTTCAGATTATGACCAAATTCCGAGAAAGCGAATGAACCAATCAAAGTTCATTCGCTTTTTGAATTGAACTAACAACAAACAAATAGCGTAAATCATTTTAAAGGACAAGACTTTCTGGAAAGCAATCGAATGGAATGGAATATTTTCCGAGCGAACGAAATTAGCAAATTAGTCAAACGAAAGGCAGATTAAGAATAAAAACTTTTGAAATTTGATATGATAATGTTTTCAAAAATGAATTTATCGGCAACGAGAAACTAGATGTTTGTAGAAAAATACTGAACATTCATATAAACGGGATTCAAACTAAACTAGCATTGAAAATTTTGACCATTTTGTCACATTCGCAGCACTTAGATGACTGAAGAACCTAACTTGACGTTGTGGAAATAAAAAATAAACGCAGCGTAGCATGGCATAAATTTAAAAAAGTATGGGAAGCTCAAAATATATCCAGAAAACAACTCAGAATATTCAACTACTTAATGGTTCTAAAAAAGGAAATTTGACCGTCTGTATTTTCAGCAATCTATAGGTGCGAAAAAGAAAATTATTTACAAGAAATTCACCATGTCTTGTGGCCGGATGTCATCAGAAATTATGAATTTTGGAAAAGCTATATGGATTGTTTCTCATCGAAATTAAATGACGCAAATAATACAGGAGCCCAAAATAAACTTTGAGTGAAACCCGAAAAGTACTAGTTATATATCGCTGACATGCTAGATTTGTATCAGCTCTCGTGTATTTCAACTACCCTCATTTCCGCTGTACGCTCCTAAACGTAGGATCAGTTCAAACTTATGTTTTGTTGTTTCTTATGCATTTACATTAATACGAATCAAAAGAACAGATAAATTATTTAAATACTGAACATATTTTCATAAATGTTGGACATTTTTGTCAACTTCATAAATGTGAGTTACCGCATTTGTGAGAGTGTATCGTACTTCATAGGTAATGTTAATTTTTGGTACAATTGTAACGTCAAAAAAATAAATTCTCCTATTCTGTATGAAAAGGATTTAAAGAAGTCTCCTTAGACGACATTAAGACAACGTCAAGCCAATTGGCAAACTAGATCGTGTGATTTGTCGCCTTTGGATCACTTTTTATACCATTCTACAAGGGTGCAAATGGTACATCAACGTTGTGACGATTTATGTAACTTAAAGGAAACAACGAAGAGTCCATAAGGTACAGTGAGTCCTCAGCTTACGTCTGTATGCACTTACGACGAAAAAAATTCTCAAATTTTATTTTTAATTTCTAAATTTTATTTTTAATTTCTAAATTTTATTTTTTTTTACTTCATTACACTTATTATAATTAAGGTATGTAATTAAATGTTTACATGTGAATAACAATTCAGAATGTTATAAAAATAAACACAAAAAAATATTTATGGTAAGAACGGTTGAATTTTAGGTTGCGCTTATAATATTTCAGGTCAACGAAATTTTCAGGTTTATGTTACAAAATTTTGAAATATTGGAGAAGAAGAAGAAGTAGCACAGAAGTAGAGCATGCGACTTCCAAACTGAAGTACGCTGGTTCAAATCTAGCAGCGTTCCTTTTTAATTGATATTTGATAAAAATTATTATTATTAATTGATAAAAATTATAAATTAATTTCAATCATAAACGAAAAATTTGGCAATGAGCAATTTTCAAACGATGTCGGGGTAAAGTTGATTCACTATAACTATCGCAATGCACTATCCCTATCCCGACGATTACTGCATATTCAGCAATTAGATACAAATTCTGCAAATCCCTATTCGTTTAAAATCGTTCTTTGGTTTCCATCCATCGTGTTTCATCCACTTGGAAACGAAAGCGCTGAAATCAATTCATTATTTATGTGCAGAGAATAATTGAAATCAAGATATTAAACGCACTACTAACTACTTTATTAAAGTTCATTGATGAGTGAGCAAATATCATGCTTTTAACATACACATTTACGAAAAAAATAGTTAAGAATTGTATTGAATTGAATTGATAACCGGCAAATCAATTTCTACCACATCCATCAGAGACACAAACCAGAAACAGTGTCGGCAAGACAATTTCTACGATTATCGTCAAAGCCACAAAACAAAAACACAGTTGCCATGACTGAATTATTATTGTTACCAGTTTTCAAACATTTACCATATGGACTTTTTTTTGTTTTTGATTTCTTTTTGCTGTCGACTTCTGCAGAAACAAACATATTTATCATAAATTTTTGTAAAATTTTGTATTCTTTTGTAAAACAAAACTATAGAAACTAATTGACTAATTGAAACTTTTATGTTAATAATTTTTTCTGTGTAGGTATTACGTTGACGTTTATTACGGTAGGGATTGAAAAGTTAATCTTTGTATGAAATTCGAATTACGACCGAATTTGAGGAACTGAAATAAAAATAAATATAAATTTTCTCCAACACCTGTGCGAACAGACCAGTGATGTGAGATCATTTGAATGCCAATCTGGAGGAAATACGATACCAGTTAAGTTTCTTAAAAAAGTTATTATTAATTGAATCTCGAATGGACTTGATCTGAAATTCGACTCTACAGCAGTAAGCAAATGTTCAAAATGAACAATAATAATAAATCTTTTTCGAAAAGAAATTGCATTTTATGGCAAACTTTCAATTTGCAAACAGTTTTAGTTGCACACATTTGAGGCGAAACAGTTCCGTGGAAACTAATTACTTATACGCCAGCGCGTATGAGAACAACAACAACAACAACGACAAGAACAACTAGACCAACAAAAACATACATATAAATCCATAGCAAGAATTATATGCGAAATGGAAAATTTTGCAACGCTGCTAAACAAGCACAAACAATTCATTTCGACAACCGCAAACTTTTAGCGTTAAATTATTAACTAAAATTGAAAAGTTTCAACTCAAAAAAAAAAATTAAAAAAAAAAACTAACAAACAGTAAAGTATTTTAAGCCACAAAACTGTAAAACTGCCACAAATACAAATGCAGCTAAATATGCAAAAGTTTACGCAAAGAAAACTTCAACGCACACACACACCGACACAAACACACATGCAAACAACTGAAAATAAAAAAATATAAATGGAAATGAATAAAGGAAAATGAAACAAGAACTGCATAACGAACACTTGAACATTTCGATTTTTGTTTAAATGCTTTTCCAATTTTTCTTAACAAGCTTTTCTACAAACACACACACAGGCACACACACACACACACACACGCATAGTTGCATACATATATCAGAATTATGTAAACACGCTTATATGCAAATATATTTCAATACAACAAACAGAACCAAACACACAAATCTCTGTACATGAACAAAAAAATAAATGGGGAATGAAATGAAGTTTCAAAAAAAAAAAAAAATAGAAAAAAATAATGGAAAACTGTTCATTTGGTTGGAGAAAGGCACGCAATACTTTTGCTTTTATTCTTTGGAAAAGCAAAAAATCGTACGATGATGAAGTAAAGTGAAGTGGCAATTCCTTTTATATGCGTTGAAATATATATCTACTTGTATATGGACATATGTGTGTGCGTGTGTGTGTGTGCTTATTTCGAGCATTTGTCATTTGTATTCGTGTTGTTGTTCCAACTGCATGCATCAACAGCAACAGCAACAACAACAAGAGCAACTGCAAAGATGGCTCTGTGGACGAATGCGATATCCTTGTTATTCCAACTGTCACACAACTTTGGTAATAATTTTTCGTTCGGTTGTTAGTCGATCCATACAAATATATATATATATATATATATCTACGTATACATATGTATTAGTGTATGTATGCATGTATGTGTATGTGCACTAGTATTTCTATTTCGAATAGCATTTTTAATATTTGCATAAACTATAAATTTAACAATTTCAATTTTTTTTGTTTGTTTGTTTTTAAAACTGATACGCATCGTTGATTGTAAAAAGCAAGTTAGACTAAGCTCCGATTGCAAGCGAAGAAGTTGCAAAATATTTCTCATACTTTCTTTTTTTTTTTGTCTACATTGTTGTAGGCAATTCTAATACAAAACTATAAACTTATTTCATGTGAAATTTTATGAATTAGACGTTCAATATAACAAACTACAATTTAACGAACATCATATATAGCGGCGCACAGTAGGAGAAAAGAACGATATTTTTCAAAAATCGTAGGTCGTTGTATAGGAAATACCTTAAACTTTAATAACCTTTTTGAATTTTTTTGTTTCAGCTACTCATTCGACCGGAATCAGCAGTTGAAGTACTTTTTTTTGGCACCTCCGATATCAGAACATAACTCCGTTATTATACTCTTCACCATGAGTATATTAAGTTTGTGTGTTCGTTTGTAACACCCAGAAGGAGTGACCGTAGACCATATAAAGTATATATATTCTTCATCAACATCGATAGAGAAATCGATCTAGCTATGTCCGTCCGTCTGTCCGTCCGTTCGTCCTGTTGTCCGTCCTGTTGTCCGTTCTTCGTCTGACCGTGAGCAAAAACTACCCAGCAAAAATTACGTGCTTCCAAAAAGTTACATTGGAAGGGAAAGCCGTTGCTGGCATCGCTTCCCTTCTCCCTTACGGAAGGCAT